>PVIR01010980.1:0-20671 GCA_004026965.1 Petromus typicus | reverse complement strand
TTTTAGAAAGATTCAGTCACAAATCAGTAACATGAGAAGCAGAATATTGTATGATTGTCTTTGCCCTTGTGAAAAGCCTCTCTTGACATCTGTCTCTCCGCCTTACTGGGGACAAAAGCCTGGTGGGAACTGAGTAGACTCAGAGGAGCTTCTGTCGGCCAACAGCTGTGGCCAAAGATAAATTCCAGACTAATAAGCTGGGGAGTGTGGCTCCCTGATTAATGGTCATTTCAAGGCAAAAAAAAAAAAAAAAAAAAAAAATTGCAGATGAGCCTTCAATGAAAGTGAAATTAAAGTCATTTATCACAGATCATTTGGAAATATCAACTCCCTTCTTAAAGAAGGAAAATATAATAATGCTCCCTCATAAAGATATAAAATATTTAACATGTGACTTCAGCTTCAAACCAACATCACTTCTTAATGGTTCCATTATTTTGTTATGTTTAACTTCAATGAAAAATTTAGGAGGAAGGAATAGGCAAATGTTTAATCCAAATCAGAATTTTTTTTGCTTGAAATCTGTGATTACATCATTGGCACATTTATATTGCAAGACATTTTTACGATATAAGCATTTTTTCATTTAGACAGCAACCATAATAAATTGAAATAAAATTCAGCCTTGATTGATGTTACAAGTGTCATGTATAGGGCAAGTTCCATCTATTAAGTGTGGTTTGCCAGGGCAGCAATAATAGCAGCATTTGAATGTTTTTCTTATTAAGGAGAAAAATGGTCAGTACTGTCAGTTTGGTAAAGTCTGAAGACTGTGGTAAATAGAAGATCCCTGCAGCATGTGAGACATTTTCCTTGGCTTTAGGATGAAGGTGGTCAGAAGACTACAGGGATTGCTTTTCCTTTTTTAAAAAATTAGGACAAACTATTATAGTTTGTGGAATGAAAGCAAGAGGCTGATTACAACATAATGGAGTGTACCATATTCATCTCTTTGAAATATGACCTCACCTAGCCTTTTCCATTTTACAATCGATTCTCTCATTCCCTTAATGAACCTTTGCATTCATGAGTCTTCCTTGGAAGTATGCACATGAAGTATTGCTGGAGCAAAGAATAATTGTCTGCCAAGTAAGTAAGAACAAAGTGCCTCTCTTGTCATTTGGTTCAATAACATTAGAAACTGTTAATGCATCATGTTGGGCACCGTATTGTTTTGCTTAATAATTATCTAATTTGCCAAAGCTTGCTTTAAAAGATGTTTTTCAAAATTGAGCACAATAGAGTTGTTTGCTTGTTTCTCTAAAGATGGGATGAGAAGACTAATGTAAATGTGTTTAAGCACAATTTTAGTTTTTAAAAACATTGCTGAATATGTCTCATTTGAGCAAAGCAGCACACTCATTTTGAGTAGTAATACCATTAACAGGATGATACAAAAGAATACCATAGGGAAAAGTTGGGCAATTGCAAAGAAAAGAATATAAAGGAATAAATAACTCCTGGGCTTTTAAGTAATAAAATTCATCTGTATAATTTGTGGTATACACATGTAATATTCATTGATCCAGTATTGGAAGACAACACAGTATGCTTCATGTAACCAAGTCAAGGGTAAAGTACATTCAAGTCTTTTGATTTCTTCCTCTTTCTCAGAGAATTTAACCATACTGTTATACGTACCAGTTGAGTGTATAACTCTTGGTACAAACTGGCTAAAATATTAGTGTGAATTGATACAGATGGGGTGAAAAGGGAAAATGGGTCTAAATGTGAAAACACAGGTCATCTATACAACAATTTTTTTTAAAAGTATGTCCTGTACTGGAGAGATGGACATGATGTTTGCCAAATGCATGATAAGATGGCATATATAAAGGATCCTAGTTACATGAGTGAATGCAAACCATTTCAATTTTGAATTTCTTCAAATAAAATAAAAGTGAGAGAGAAATAGAATTTGTTTGAAAGAGAGTGGTAGAACGTACTTCAAGCCTGTGGTGATTTCAAAAGTCAAAACTGTAAACATTGTCACCAAAGACTGTAGTCTCCAAAACATGTATGAAAAATAGAGTACATTCATGTCTCATAGTAGTGAATAAGGTTCTAAATACCAGTCCAGTGCAGTGTCCATTAGCAGCTGTCTATCCAAACTTTTCTTCCTTCATGGGTCATTTTCTGTCTTCCTGGGAGGGAACACTTCCTTTCTGGCGTCTCACTTATTTGAGTAGTGCATTTAAATTATGTAGTTATTATACCTTTTTGTGCGGCTGGTATTTTAGAGA
The DNA here is from genome assembly GCA_004026965.1 of Petromus typicus. Taxonomy (NCBI): domain Eukaryota; kingdom Metazoa; phylum Chordata; class Mammalia; order Rodentia; family Petromuridae; genus Petromus; species Petromus typicus. The sequence continues at coordinate 18,428 of PVIR01010980.1, read as the reverse complement.
GTGTTTACTATACAGAATGCTAAGTGTTTATATGTATATCTTTATTTCCTTGGCCACCATGAGACTGACATTCTGTTACCTTTGTTTTAGAGATTCACGAAGGTAAAAATGTCTATATTTCTGTGTTTCAGAAACAATAGATTTGATCACAGGCTTTATCTATCCCTGGAGATCAGCTGTTTATAACCATCCACTGCTTCTAGGACACATCTTCCTATTTTCATTAGGTCCTAGGAGATGTGGCATGCCTCCCTACCTAACCTTTGAACTGTAGAAGAGGAAAGTAGATCTGAGAAGCACTTTTTGAATCATTTCATATTCAGACTCAACTGATATCAATTCTTTCCTACTTTTTCCCCACTTCACAGAAGAAGAATCTTGCTGGGAGTTTATTTTCATAGCTTCCAGTTTTAAGCTTACTGTCTTGAAGGCAATATGATCATAGACATGGGTAATTTGGTGTTATTTCACTTATATGTCCACCATAGAAATGTTTATTAACATATCTATTTCATATAGAAAAATCCTACCTTTTTTTGTTAAAAATCTTACCTTTCAGTTTGGCTGATTGTTTTAAAAAGTAGGATAGGCCTTGTGAATCTGCTTGTAGAGTGAATATTTTATATTAATTAGATATGCTAAATCTGTGGTTAAAGGATTTTAAGAAGAACAAAAATTATGTGACCTGAAAACATTTAATCTTTTTATGTTGGTAAAGGTGTTTCTAAACTAATAGTTTCTCCATGTCTTTCAAGTATCTTGGGATACACAATTACCTATAAGTTGAAAAATAACAGGTATACTTAGAAGACAATTTAAAACTCTTAGAAAAATTAATATGATTCCAAAGTTTATTGGAAAACTTATGAGAAATCTATATCCATCTGAAAAAAAATACACTTGTAATGTCATTTCTCTTTATATGCAATAGCTACTATAATTTTAAGTATATTTTTACATAGGATAACATAGTAACTAGATTTAAGAATTTTTCATTTTTATAATAAGATAGTCTTGCTTATAGGAAATAAAAAGGATGTGATGTGGCAGATAAATAAAACTGGTCATAAGCATAAGAGCATTACATTAAGACGCTGAGCCAGCGGAAGAAAATACTATAAGGAAAAGGAACAATGTAAATTTTTCATTTGTTAGATAATTACATGTCTATGTATTAGAAGTTGTCACATTATGGGTACGAGATCTCTCTAGTACTTAAAATCTATTAAATACATGTAAAATTATTCTTTTATTAGTATTTATATTTAAAATCACAGTCTATTTGTATTATGTCAACATACATAATAGCAAATATATTTTATATTTTCAGTCATTTAAATTTGTGCTGCTGGGGATTTAGCCCAGTGGTTCCAGCACCTATCTCACAAGAGTGAGGTCCCGAGTTTGATCCCCAGTACCCAAAAAATCCCAAAAGAAAACAAAACGAAAGAACATTTAAGTTTGTGATAAAAACTTTCAGATATGTCTCTTTAATATAAAGGGCTGCCTGGTCCTTTTGGTATTTTTAGGGGTTCACACAAACACACATTTAGGCGTCTACCACTGTCTCACACTGCTCTGTGATCTTGTTCAGCACAGAGCACAGGGGTCTGAAGAGCCTAAAGTTCTGAATGTTCAAGTAGGATATAAAGGGGACATATTTTCTGAAACATTAATTATGTTAATTAATTAAGTTTATGTTCGGCAATATAGGGGGAATGAAATTACTCAGCATATAATTTTAAAGGGGCTTTAGGGCCGGGGATATAGCTCAGTGGTTCCAGCGCCTGTTTTGCAAGCGCAAGGGCCTGGTTTGATAACCGTAACCACATAACAATACTGGGCATGGAGACTCACCCAAGCAGCAATCAGTACCACATACCACAGTGCCGGGCGTGGTGGCTCACACCTGTAATCCCAGCTCTCTGGTGGCAGAGGCAGGAGGATTGCTGTGATGTGAGTTGGAGGCTGAGCTCAGGGCCAGCCTGAACTACAAAGTGATACCCTGTCTCAAAAAAAAAAAAAAAAAAAACCTGAAAAAAAAATTTAAAGAGGCTTTAGTCTTATTTTAGAAAATAAAATGTGTGTTTTACTGAGATAGGATATGTTTCAGTCTATGTAGATATTGACGTCCTAAGCCCTAAAATTAAGACTTTTGAAAGAATGTTACCACCAGGTCATAAAAATACCCTTATTACAAATTTAGCCATTTTTCTATCTGTATCTTATAGAATCGGTCTTTTTCTTTAAGATGGAGGAAGATCTCCCAAAGTCATTAGACTCTATTCTGATTGTTACTAACAAAATGAGGGACTATTGGTTAGCAAGTTCTTTAATTTCCAACTATCTTTTCTTTTTGAGACAGGGTCTCATTTTGTAGTTCAGGCTGGCTCTGAGCTCTGTGTAGCCCAGGCTGGCCTCCAACTCATAGCAATCCTCAGTTACTGGGGATAGAATGAACTTGGATCCTTAAGCTTGAAAGGCAAGTACCAGAACCACTGAGCTAAAGCCCCACCCCAATTTCCAACTATCTTGAATCAACTTTAAAACAGGAAAGATAATATTTGCCTCATAGGAATGTTTTGAAGATTAAATAAAGTAATGGCGTTAGACTAACTTCTGTGAGAAATATACTCTGAAATGGGATTAAATGTAATAAAGATATTAAATATTAGAAAAAATGCTTCTAAAAGAAAATAGGAAGTCAGGGTATACCAAGAAAGCCATCAGACTGCAATGGTCTCTGTCTGACCACCAATAAAGACAGAAAGAAGAGAGACTGAAGAACATTTAAGCTCCCATGTGGTGTAAGACAAGTTCCACATCACAGCTGGGCCTTGAGCACAGTAGCTGCAAGTCAATGAGATGAACTCCTGATGCACCATGATACACGTCAGGCACACAGCATGTACTCTGCTCTAATATGAGGTGCTGTGCCCACTTTCAGTCTTGGTCATGTTTCCCTGGCTTCAGTTTAGTTTGTTTTGTTTAATTATATTTCTGGTTATCTCTAAGAATTAAAGGTTTCTACCATAGATACAGCTTAAGAATGTGACTCTGGTTCATTCGTTGCATGCATATTGGCATGAGCAGCTGTCACTTACTTACAAACAGGGTTTCCAGATGTGGCAGGTATAGATGTGATGAAAATAACATGAAAAAGGAGTTTTCTAAAACCAAACACACCTACATCTCTTCTTGTTTTTCTCATTGTCTAAAGGCCAAATGCAAAGTTTTAACATCTTATGAAAAAAATCTCTTGTCTTCCATGCATCTGGCCATATCTCTTCTCTCTCTACTCATCTTTCTGCTCCAGAGACATGGCTGGTGGTGCTCAGTGTTGATATATGATTCCTTTTTAGGGACAGCTAGGTGACATAGTTCTGGCCTGTGAAATACAGTTGGGAGAGATTTTAGATCTGTGCGAGGCTGTGAGAATGAGGAGCAATGCTGCACAATAGGGACGGTTAATCGTCAACACAGAACCTGCGTTCTTAAACACATCCCAGGCATTTGAAGTAGCCAAGGATGCTCTTTGTCAGACTGCTGATATGAATTTGATATTTATTTGCTTATTCTCTGTAGTTGAGTTTTAGATTACTCAAAGTATAATCCTGACCACTTTGCCACTGTTATATTTCTACTGTCAAAGCACTTATAGATTGAAATTTTGATTGCTTTGGTGTATAGATAGAAGAGGGAATTCTTCATTGAATTACTTTCTTTCATCTGCCACGCTGCCATCATTGAACTAAACCCTGGGACACAGAAGTAGAGCTTCTATTTTCCCCAGAAAATATATAGTATTCAGGAAAAATAGACAAAGGGATAAATGTTGAGACAGCCTATAAAAGTGATGGTGAAACTTTTAGAGCTTTCATTGTTACAAAGAACCCACTCCAACATGCGTGCCATAAGTTTGCCACTGCTAGCCTACAGGATGAGGATCTAGCTCAAGTAGGGAGCTTTTATCAATAAGCAGACTCCTCCTCTGTATCCAAGAATATCCAAGTGGAGAGAGAGTGAGTGATGGCAGGAAGAATCCTGAAAGCCAGGGAAAGAAAACTTCTGGAAGCCAGGAAAACCTTGTTGTGCTCAAAGAAACAAAAGAAGTTTTAGAGTAGATGGACTGGTAAGTATTGATAAAAATCAGCAGAAAGAGAGTGAAAGAGAACTTTATGATATGGGCCTTGATAAGTACTGATGATTTTTGTACAGAAGTAAGAAGAGTGAAAAATGTGACCATATTTAGATTTTAGGAAGCTATGTTGTGGCCAGTGGCTGAGCAGTAGGTGATGCTGATGTTCCTGATCTGGTAGTTATACTTGTTTTGATAGTGAACTCCAGAAGAGAGTTAGCTATAAGAAAACTAGAAAGAAAGAGCAGAGTGGAGAGAAAAGCCAATAAAATGATAGTCTATAATTTAAGAGGTCTGGTCAGGAGAGGACTGTTAGATTCCAAGGAGACACACTGGAGTTTGGAGCTTGAATGATACAAGCAGGTTTGGATGGATCCTTGTATTTGAATTGACTGGACAAGGAAAATGCAGGTAGACTGAAAATACAGACTGCTTCATCAATTTTAAATTGAGGCAAAAATTGTATAAGCAGTGATTGAGTACAGGAGCAGTATATAAAGGGGCCATAAATAGTTCATATTGTTGGATCAAAAATATACAAGTATGAATTGAAATTCTGACTTCTTTAGCTTCATGATCTTAAAAAGGAATTTCAGTTATTTTGTTGTTATGGGACAGAATACTCAACACCCAGAAGTTAAAGGAAGAAGGATTCACAGTTTGTAGAAGTTGGTAGAATCTGTAGTGGTTTGCCTCCAAGGCAGGCCAGCATGGCAAAGGGGTATGGCGGGCATGAAACAGCCAGGTTCAAGGCAGGAAGAGTAAGATATGTTATTCTAAGCCAAACTATGACTCATCTCTTCCCACCAGGCTTCACCCCCTAACGTCACACCTAGCTAGAAACCCGTCAGTATATTGATTCAATATTGTACACTCATGATCCTCTATCATACACTCATGATCCAATATCTTCCCAGAAGTCACTTAGGAGAGCATAAGGTTAGGGGAGACATCAAAATATAAGCCATAATAGAAGGCTAATCCTAATATTCAAGAGTCCCATAATTAAGCCTACATATCCTGGAGCAAAATAATAATGTTCAGTGTTAGTTACTGTTGTTGGATACAGTTAAGACAAAGAAGAGATTAGGTTAGTTTGAATGGGTGAATTTGAGAAACCCAAAAGACACACATATGTATAAAATCCACTGGTAGAATCCACTTGTTCCTTTAATCAGCCAATGTTTATTGGTGCATGGCCCATGCAATAGACATTGTGTTGGACACTGACATGTTGACCATAGTTGAAGACAGGAGGAAATGACCTGGGCAAACCCTGAAGAACCAGAAGATTTAAGGGCCGGAGTAGTTCTCACTTCAGCATCAGAATCATTTGTAGGGCTTGTGAAAACTAATTTCCTAGGCCTTACCCCAGAGATCTTGTATAGGAAGGAAGTCTAAAGAGAAGGTAGAAATTCAGTACTTCTAAAAATTTCCTGTGTGATGTGATGTTGCTGGTCATGGTTATACCTGTTTTAGTACTGGACTGAAAAAGAGAGTGGGCTATAAGACAACTGAGAGAAAAAAGCTAAAAGGACAGAAAGAAAGGTTTTTAAAAAGAAAATAATAGGCATATCTGCTAAATGCTGTTTAGAGGCCAAATAAGCATCCCCTGACTTTTGTAAAATAGGCAATAAGCAGAAGCATGAATAGTGTAAGTGGAAAAGTGTGAAAAGAAGGAAAATTGAATGACACATATACATGGAAGCATACTTCTCTCCTGAATAGAGAAAACCTATTAATATTTTTACACAAAATCCAAAATGTTTTTGGAGTTACATGAATTGTATTTGAAAAGAAAGTTTCATTGAATATACATTTGCTAAACATTTCCTGAAATAAAGCTACACAGATGTCATAAATTCTCCATATACTTAATATGCATAAGAACTTTGTATGTTACCCCTAGAGAAATCCAGTAGTTTACAGCTATTTGCCAAGAAAATGCTTTTCTTTGTAGCTCTTCAGGGTCAAGTGGTCCAAGGATCACCATTTGGAAAGATGTTCCCTGAAATTTTCATCATAGTTGATAGAAATTACTGGAATTGAGTGTTTAGGGGGATATGATCTCATATTCAACCTCCCAAGGAAGCTTGGAATTTGTATATTCCTTTTCTGATCCTAGAACAGAGATGGCAAGGGCTTTCAGTGATGCAAATAGCCCACTGTGGTATGCATGCCATTGGTTTGCTGATACTGTCCTGGGACTACACATAAGTATTAGGTTATAAGCATTGTGTCTATCAGTATTAAAACATATTCCATAACTTTGGATGATACACAGTAGAGAAAAAAAAACTAACTCTTGCCCAAATATAGTGTTTGGTCTCTGGGAATTTCAGTTGGATTTTTATCATTTAAGTGATTAAGCTGTTTGGTTCCTCAATTCTCCTTTAAAAACTACCTGAAGTTAAATATTAAACTCTGTGTAAAATACTCTAGTGTTACTTTTAAATATCCTTTGCAAACACTTACGTTCTTAAAATATGAAGTATTGTAATAGAATCTATACCTAAAGAAGAGATTGTGCTCACCCTACGCTTTGCACATTGAAAGCCAATACTCTCACTCACAGCCTTGGTGAAGCAAAATCAGTTCAGTGAAAGCCTTTCCAGTTGGCCTTTTTCATTGTTAACACTAATTCTTGTATGCAGTTTACCTCAGCATAATGAGCGAAGTTCAGCTGCTTTGTTTGGAAATGTTTCTGGAAGAGCAGAAATGAGGTCAAATTGAGGATGGAAGATAAATTGACTAGATACACATGAAGGCTTTTTAGCTCTAAAATTTCATAATTCTTGAACCTGTTCTGTAATTTTCAACTACCATAGTGTTAGGACATATTATATAGAAAACTAGGCAAAACAAATGAAAAAGGAAACACACTGCCCAGTACTGGCCCTTAGTAATCCTATCTTAGTTTTTCATAATTTTATGAACCATTGCCATTTATGTGTCTCATTGACTTGCTATTATTTGAGTTAAACAAATTTATATCTTCAGATCTCTGTCTTGACACTCTTGCCCACATCCTTCAACTCTGTAGTCCATCACTACAGCTTTCTACTCCAACTTTTATTACCTGTGTATCTTTTTCCTCACTGAACTACTAGGACACATATCCATTCCTTCATTAAATAAACACCTACTGTATTCTGCAATAATGTATTTTGTAAGATAAATTGCCATACATGATTGGTAAGTAGAGAAACAATGTTAGTAAAACATGGGTATCATCTTTGCTTTTTCCTGCCCATTCAAGCCTAACTTCTGTAAGTGCGTGCCATGCACAGCTGAATGTGGCCAGGTAGAGGGAATGCAGCTGCATGCCCGGGCTCCTTTCTGCCATCCTTTGTGACATATGGCTACATGTTTTGTCTTGGTAGTATGTTAGTGGTCTTCATCCTTAAGCATTCTTCCTTTATGTCTGATACTCAGCTTTATGCTTTACTCAAACCTGTTTCCATCAAGCTACCAACAACAGTTTTGTGTGTAAGTTAAAACCCTTTCATATGTCATAATTTTATTAAGGATTCTTTCTGATTTGTGTTAATTGCACAAATATTGTTATTTTTTAGGGATTATTTTAACTCTAGGTACAAGGTTCCTACATTTTAAATGATCTATTTAATTTTTGTTCTATCTTCTCTGTTTTTAATGTGTAGTTTTGAAGGACATAGGATGTTAGTAATACATATTAGCATATGTGCTTGCAGTTGCTGAGTAATTAATATGCACATGTGTCTGTGTGTGTATATGTTCTCCACAGTAAACCTAAAATGTCTTTCTGAAACTTCAGTCTCATAAAAGTGAGAATATCTGCTTGCATTTGCTCTTACCAGAGACTATTACTTTAAAAATGAACAATTTCTACAACATGTTAGGAGAAATGCAAATTATTGCTTATTTAATTTGCATAGAATAGAGTGTGAGCCTTTCTATCATACTTTTGTCAAAGAATTTGAGCCTCAGGTTCGAATTCTTCCTCTGTTTCTATTATTTGCAAAAGAAATAGAGTGTAGGGCTGAGGATTTTGCTCAGTGGTTCCGGTGCCTGCCTTGCAAGCACGAGGTCCCTAGTTCAATCCCTGGTAACAACATACAATAATTCTGGGTGTGGTGACTCATGCCCAGCAGCAATCAGTACCATACACCACAGTGCTGGTTGTGGTGGCTCATGCTTGTAATCCCAGTACTGAGGAGCAGAGGCAGGAGGATTGCTGTTAGTTTGAGGCTTGCCTGGGCTACCTAGTGAGCTCAGGGCCAGCCTGAACTATAAAGTGAGACCCTGTCTTAAAAAAAAAAAAGGGGGGGCCAGGGAGTTAGCTCAGTGGTTCCAGCGCCTGTCTTGCAAGCGCAAGGGCCCGGGTTCGACTCCCCGGTAACCACATAACAATACTGGGTGTGGAGACCCACCCCAGCAGCAACCAGTACCACATACCACAGTGCCGGGCGTGGTGGCTCACGCCTGTAATCCCAGCACTCGGGAGGCAGAGGCAGGAGGATTGTGATGTGAGTTTGAGGCTGAGCTCAGGGCCAGCCTGAACCACAAAGCGAGACCCTGTCTCCAAAAAAAAAAACCTAAAAAAAAAAAAAAAAAAAGGAATGTATTCAATTAATTAGGAATTCAGATTGGAAAGTGATCTTACCTGAGCCTAAATACAAGGAGGGGGTGTTGGGCAAAAAATATTAAATTCTATTTGCTTTTCTGCCATCCTTCAAAGACTTTCAAATAAGTTTTGTAGTTTCCTCCCTCAGATCTAATCCCTGTAACATACAACTGTCTAACTCTTTTTATCCCAACTCTCCATTAATAAAACTCTTCAGCAGTAATTCATTTAAAGATAAACATAGGAGTAATTGGATGACCTGTCATGATAAATATATATATAGAGTAGATATAATAACCTTTGAGATTTTGAGGACACGTGGGTATCTGTACCACAAAGGGAAAGCAATGTTATCTAAAATAATGCTAGCTGCTATAACAGATACCTCTTCCCCAAATTTCACAGACTTAATGGAAGAACATTTTGACTCATCTAACAGTTGAGTTTTGCAGTACTCGAATCTGGATATCAGAGAGAGGTTGCATTTGCTCTCATTTTATAATGCTAATGTTTCATTGCATGAGTTTCTAGCTACCTGGAATATCTTCTCTGTGTCAACCAACCAGAAGCAGAAAAAGCCATGCAGAGTTGCAGGGGAAGATCTTATGGGGAGACCCCTCAAATCGCAGTCATTATACTGCTCTATTTTACTGGCTAGAACTAGTCTGGTGGCCACACATGGCCGGATGAGAGGTGGAGATGGTGCCTAGAAGGAAAAGAAACCGAATGTGTGCATAGCAAGCCAGCGTCTGCTACCGGGCTGACATAAGTTCTTTAACAGCTGAAGTTTACATCTGAAGCTACGGCTTCCAGCAGAACAAATTTCTCTATGGCAAGCTGTGATAAATGTTATGACTCTGTATTTTATTTTATAGCACCTTTGCTCCATTCTTTCTAAATTGCCTTATTGTATTTCATTATGGGCACTAATGATGAATTAAGTTGGACTGCTTAATAATTAAAGGTATCTCTAGGATTAAACCATCTTCTCTCTTGGAGAAAGCTATTTGGCTTTGTTCACAACTGCAATTCTCAGCATAAGAGAATTAGAATTCTTAGGAAATGAAGTAATATACTCACAATAAGTGACAGTGACAGGGTTGTTCAGTTTGTCTGATTGTACAATAAAATAATTTGTATAAAAATAACTTTTTACAAAGAACACAAAAAATGAATGGTCTAAACTTTTAATAAGAGCTTTGGGGATATTAAATGCAGAATGAGCTGACATTTCTGAAAGAAAATTCAGAAAATAACCAATTTCGGATGTAAATTTGGGGAAAGATAGAGAATCACTCCATCATTTATAATAAATACTACTTAGTGTCTGGGTTATGCAGTTTTTACTTTTATAAATCCACTCTTACTATGAAGTAACATCATATTAACATTGGAAAATTTGAATAAACTTGAGTACAGTGGTTCCTACATGGATAGCATCAGAGGATCTATGGTGGTATCAAATTATGGGTTAAAATGTTTGTCTTATGGAGTGCTATTTCCTAGGAAGAGGGTGCATAGTTTCTAGTAAAGTTCTCAAGGAATTGTATGGTACTTCCTCTAAGAGGCTTAGGACACCACTGTTATAAAAGGACATGAATTTTTAAGACTGATGAGTACATAGTACACATGGTTGCTTAAAAATGTTCAGGTCCTCAGGAAGGCCAAGAAAATGACATTTCACAGTGCTAAAGAGTATGAACTCAGCACTTCAGCAACGTTTATTAGTAACATTCACTCTCATACACACATTGATTAAGCAAATATCACTTGAGTACCTTCTCCATGCCTTATGCTGTGCTTAAAATATCCTCATGGAAAAAGGGAGTACAGCTATAAATTTGGGAATGAGAGAGATGACTAAGGGAGGGAAACATGTCTAAACAGGGGTGTCTGCAAGTTCAAGTGTTATTATCAGGCACGTAAGAATGCCTGTCCCTTTCATTCTGTTTATTACCCAGGAGATTTTTAGTGAGATAGAGAGCTTCTGTTTGTTCTTCTGTACAGGATATGTGTCTCACTTTCTCTGTATTGGTCAGAAGAATGAATTAAATACTATGTTTTAAGAGTCTGGGACAGAGTAAAGTCCAGGAAGTTGGTGTTATTGCTCTGTGTCTTTAAATATTTGAGTATCTGTCAGATATAAGATATAAATTAGGTTTATATGGGTAGCCTTGTGGGCCAATGGGCCTGAGCTTTAGAAAAGCACAGTTTTGCCTTAATGAAGAGAATATTTTAATAATTATGGAAATGAGTAAAAATAGAATCAGGGCACAGGACAATGAACTTCTATTACTGGGTGGATTTAAATAGACGAAGCCACTATTTCTCAAGGTAAAAGAAAATGTTTTGGCCTAATTACGGTACATCTGACTGACATTCCTTCTTAAGTTAGTATTCTGTGAGTGTTTTCAGTAACAAACCTGTACCTGAGATAGGAAGAATTAAAGTGTGATGAGGGTTTTGGATTCACTTTTCTGTTTCTGCTTCTGTAAAAATTGTTTTAAAAAGAATAACTCATATTTCTCATCTCTAGCAAGAAGCTTACTGGAAGAAAATTTTTGCATGCAAGTCTTTCAAGACAATTCTATCCATGATTATTTTTCTCATGGGTATTTAAGTAACAAAGTTATTCCTTCCATAATGGAGGGATTTCCTGTAGGATTTACTTCAATTTAAAATAACTGTGTGAATACAAAATATGTATGAAGAGATATATTCTTCTCCTTTGCTACTGTTTTTTAATTAGATATCAACTATATTGGGAAACTAGAAATACACCTACCACATGTCCCTCAACTCAAGTGCAGAGTGAGAAAGCAACTTTTGGAAAGAACTTGTATATTAATCTCTAGAACAGCAGAGTTGAAATTAAATACTATATAAAATATTATTTACAAAAATGTATTTGTCCTTTGTGCCTGTCATAGTTAGAGGATAACAATATGTCAGGAAGTTCTTCAGTTAAAATGAGTTTACATGTTTTAAGGTAAAATTGACACATCTGAGTTGATTTGATAGTCAACATAAATTAAGCTAGTCATAAACACTGGCATTTATAGTTACATATTTTCAACTTATATGAATAAATCAAGTCAAATAAACCTCAAAATAACATAAGAAAATAGTGGATGTCCATTTTAAATTAGTACTCCATCCCTACACATTAACATTCTGGGTTTAATCACTATAATTTGGAAATGGAGCAGTTTTTTTGAGAAGTAAGACTCTACTATTTTTTTTACTTTAAAAATGCTTATTAATACAATTTTCAGTATATAACAGTTACATTCAGTCCATATGTGTATAAAACACATCTTAATTCTTACCTTTTTATTCATCACATTCCTCCCTGTCCCCCCTGCTTCACTCCCATCTCGGTCCCTTTTCCTTTTGCAAAATATTTACCTTCTTGTTTCCTATTATCTGTTTTTTATTTTGCTCTTTTTTATGTTGTGGATTTTTCATATAAGGGAAACCATGTGATAGTTAAACTTGTGTATCTGATTTATTTTATTTAAATTACGGTCTGAAAGTGCATCTATCTTATTACAAGTGACTCAAATTTATACTTTATGATAGAATAATATTGTCTTTTGTTTAAATACTACGTTTTCTTTATGCATTTATCTGTTGATGGACATATAAACTACTTTAAAGATTTAGTGACTAGAAGTTGTGCTGCTATAAACACGGGTAATACATTTATCACAGTAATGTGATGTCCTTAACTCTTTAGGGATAATACGTAGCAGATAAATACATTGGTCAAATGGAATTTCTACATTTAGTTTTTTGAGGAATCTCCATACTAATTTCCACTGTAGTTGTATTAATTTACATTCTAACCAACCATGCAAAAGGGTTCCTTTTCCTCCCATAAACTCACTAGTATTTGTTATTTGATTTCCTGATAGCAGCCACTTTCTAGAGTAACATGGAATATTAGTGTTATTTTGTCATTGCTCTAGTGGCCCATGGTGTTTATTTAAAAATTTCATATATTTCACCCTTTTATCCTTCTGAAGAGTATCTATTTCAGTTGCCTGCATTTGATTGGGTCTTTTATTTGGGAAGGCCGTCTACTTTTTTGAAGTTCTTTATATATTGTGGTATTAATACCTTATTTGCAGAAGAGCTGGAAAAAATTTTTCCTATTGTGTAGGTTGTCTCTTCACTTTGTTGGTTTGGTTTTTTTTTGCTGTGCAGAACATTTTTAATTATATGTGATTCTGCTGGTTCTTAGGTTATATCTTGTGGAACTGAGATTTTGTTCAGACAGTCCTTGCTTATGCCTATGTCCTAAAGACTGTTCTATCTTCTAGCAGATTAAGTCTTTGTTTTAATATTTATGTCTTTGACTTTAGTTTAGTGTGTAGTGAGAAATACTGATCCAGATTCAATCTTCTGCATGTGAATAGTTAGTTTTCTTAGCACCATTTGTTAAAAAGGCTATCTCTCCTCCAGAGTGTGTTTTAGGCACCTTTGTCAACGATAAAAGAACTCAGTGTGCTTAGGGGTTGTTTCTGCACCTTACAGGCTGTTCCATTGATCAGTATATATATATATATTTTTTTGTGCTAGTGCTTTGATATTTTATCAGAGTTGGATTCACCCTAAAATTATATAGTTTTGTGGCTAAGAGAATCCAATTTAGTGTATACATTCCTTCATCCTAGCACTGTAACTAAAGTTACTTACCCTCTCTTATGATTTATTTTATTCTTCTATGAAATAGCAGTAATGGTATGTACCTCATACTAATGCTAAGAAAATTGAGCGAGATAAACAGTACTTAGCACAGCATTTAACACATTGAGAGCTTAATAAATGTCAACTCTTATTACTATGCTAATGATGATGTAGGGGGATTGCTGTAATTTCATCATTTCCTTTTGGCTCCAAGTTCTTAACCCTTGCATAAATGCATTTATTCCCCAGATTTGATACTGACTAGGTAGATGTCATTGCTTATAGGACTTAGAATGCTGTCGTTTTCTCAGTCTTTTACTGCCTCCTATTTTTATTCTGCCCCTGTCTTTGCCATCATGCCTTTATATCCTTTCACCAGCCTTTGGAAAAGCTGCCGTAGCATCTTCCTATCCTGCTTGCACATCTGCAACTCCCTGTGGCGCTGCTCAACCTGGATACAGGCATGAAGAAAAGAGAAGTCCAAAGTTGCTGAGAGTTTGAGATCTTCACTGTCAAAATAAATCCTGAGGATTTTATTTAATATGCTCCTTTTCTGATAACTTAGATATGGATATGCTTGTGTTTCTGGTTTTTTTCTAGTATAATTTTGGATAGATGTAAAAGGAGGGAAAATCCCTAGCTAAGAAAAATAAATAGCAGCACACTGTTAAAACATTTTGGGGAGTGGGAGAGGGTTAAGAAAATTAAGTTTGTTTGCAAAAGTTATAAGAATGCTAGGCACACAAACTGAAGAGACTAAATTTAAGATTATTTGAAAATAAAAAGCAATTACATTACTTTTCAGTAACACTAACAATGTGAGTGAGCTGTTAGCCAAGTGTTTTCATGAAGGGGTCCTGCTGGGACTTCTTTTAATTTGGCAATTAGAAGTATCATTTATATGCAAATAAAGAATGTGGGGAAGTTCTTAAAACTGGTCCACTTTCTACCCTCAATTAGGGTCCATGTCCCACTAATCTTAATAATTGAGAGAGCAAATATTTTCTTAATATACAAAAGGAAGATACAATTACAACCAACTCAAAAAGGATAATTGCAGATACAAAATTGGAACACTCTGAGTCAATAAATCTCGGTACTGTATCAAAATGATAGTCTTTTCCACATCCATTGTCATTTCTGATTTTCTTATGAATATCTTTTAAATATTCTTTTAGCTGTTCATTTCTCAAGTTTAAAAATTAAAGTTGGAAATTAAAACAAGTTACTCCAGTTCTCTCATTCATTTTCTGGATAAAGAAGGAAGGAAAGAATGCCAAGGCTCTGCTCAAGGTCAGAGCACTTGTGGCAGCTGCACTGGTCTGGAACCCCATTATCTGTCCACTGCATTGTACTGAGTTCCATTTCTGGGTCTGCCCTGACCATTTCCATTCTGCCTTTCAGCTCTACGCATCATAAACTCCTATACAGAGCCAACTTGCTGCCCACAGTGCATCTTGAATCAGTCGTCTTCAGTCTTGACCATTTTTGTCAGTCATCATCTGACTGGTGCAGAGCTGTTGGAGCATTCCCAATAGGAGACAAGTGAGACAGTCCTGATTACATAATATGATTTCAGTGGAAATCAAAGTCCCTTTTATTCCTAATTAGCTCTCTCAAGCCTTCCATGGAATCACTTCCCCTCCCACTGGCTTTCGATTCCTTGCTGCTGTAATAGGCATTCCTGTAAGTTAAGGCACATGGTCCAGGTGGCACCTGCCTAGTTTGGAGGGAACAGGTACCTTGCAGCTGGAATGAAATATTGCCAGTATTTTCAGATCTCTTTATTTTCGAAAAAGAAATAAATCTAGGTTTTTTTGTAACATATAAGGTCTTTGATAAAATAATTATTGTATGTGAGAAATAATTTTGAATTTTTAAAATGCTAGTTCAAGTACTTTATGAACAGAACCCATGGACCTGTGAGTTTGGCTTCTACTTTAAAATGGTGCAGTATTGCATTCCATACCTAGAATTGAGTTCTTACTGTTTTCATCACTGTGATGCATCCTTTTATTCTGAAGCTAGTGAAAAGCCACTGAACAAAAAGCTGTGTTTGTGTGTTTACCCCAGTGCAGTGAACTGTTCTGGGTCACTTTGGTTTCTGACGTCGGAGATACTGGAAGACTGTATTACTCCTCCTCCTATCCTTCTGGTCTCTTCTTATCCCAAAGTACAGCATGCCTGTAACTTTCCATCAGGGCATCACCACTCCTCATCCTGCTGCCCATGTGCCCTGGATTTACCAGTGAACTTTTGCTCTGTTGTGCAAATTAGCTTTTGCCCCCTTCCTTTTTAGAGCACTCAGTCTATGAAGGGGTGCGGGTGATTTTCCAGTCTCTGGGGCGCCTCGTGTCTTACCACATGGTCTGCTCCAGCCCTGTCATCTCTCCCCACAGAAGGTACACAAGTCCTTTCATCTTTCGTGATCCTTCACCCTAGTTCATCCTCACACCATTACCACCCTGATCTCTCTAAAATACACTCCGATAGATATTTTGTAAAGCCACTTAGGAGTGTTTTCCTATGGGTGATAAGGTTTATATTTACTATCACTGCCTTTTTCTTTTGTTGATATTTACTGAAATATTTATGAACCTGGGTCAAGAAATAAAAATAGAATAATTCATTTATCAATGCAGTTGTAATTCTTCAATGTTTCAACAATTCTAAGAAATGTAACATTCAGATGCTTTGTGAGATCAGGAGATTCACATACTTGCTGACTTGGAGATTTCATATTTGTTGCAAACTTAATGCACGAAATGGACTTTTTCCTGCTATTTTTTTCCCCAGACAGTGAAGGGATGCTAACTGAGTGCTAAGATCCTGTAAACTCCAATAAGTTTATTTCAGTAAAGTGTCATTTCCTTATACGTAGAGTGTGGGCACTACTGCTTTCTGGATAGAGGACAGTATTTCATAAAGCACTCCCATCGTCAAAAGTTAAAAGCATAGCCTGAAGAGTTCCACAAGTTGACAGAAATCCTGGTGGTGCTGCTGCCTATAAGCCTGGGAAATGGAGCGGATACTGTTTGCCAGAAGGTTAGCACAATGACTGGCACACAGGACTCTGCAGGAGGGGAGCTGTGGCCTCTGCTGGGGATGTTGGGGTTTTATCTCTGTCTCCTTTATCTTCAGTGAAATTATGTTAACAAAAGCTAATATGAATTGAGCACTTTCTCAAGCACTGTGCATGAGCTTGAAATCGCTTAACCCTCCAACAATACTGTGGTGTAGGTATTTAGAAGAGACATTTATTATTTTCATTTTATAGATGAGAAAACTGAATTTGTCAAATGTGAAGTATCTTGTCCAGAGTCCCACTCAGTTCTTGAGAGAACTCAGATATGCAGCAAAAACGGCTGCCTCCCAGTCTTTCCTAACCAGTAAGTTATGCTGGCTCAGAGATGTGAAAAGAGGAGATGTGTAGAAGAGGCTCAGCTCAGCTCAGAAGGTGATGAAGGGAAAGGAAGGCCAGGGTAGAGGATTTGAAAGTTGACTCAGAAATACAAAGCCTTGCATTTCAAAAGAGAAAGCAATCATTGGTCCAGCTGGCTGCTGCTTCTGTGCTGAGCAAGACCCTCTGAAGGGTGTGTGTGTGGGGGACGCATCCTCAGGGCTGCAGACCTTTATTTAGGGTCATCTTATTCAGGGATAGTCAAATTCTGGGGTGACTGGAGAAGACTGAATTTATCTGAAAATGATTTAGTAATTGTGAATCTAAAAACTATAACTGACAAAGAGATTATATTTTTCCTTTGTTCTTGGATCCTTTATTTATATCCCACTGACTTCCTAAATGATGACTTGCAGCAGGTTATAACAAAAGACACACAAACAATAGAAATGTTCAGACAGGGGTAAAAGGTCAAGAGACTGGGTGTTTGAGCTATTCATTTAGCACATTATTTTCCCAGCTGGGAAATCTACTGCAAAACTGAACTAAGACCAGGAGAGTGCTTCATAAATATATAGGTTAATTCTAGTAATATATTTGAAGTGCTTAGATAGCAAACCTCTCTGTATTTCACTATAATGGCCCAGATTAATTTGTCATCTTTTTTTCCCCTCCTTTTAAAGCATTGCTGAAGCTTTAAGATACTCATTGTGAATTAATTTGGGATTTGGCATAATAACATTAATCATGCTAAAAGAATTCATTTGACAGTAATGCAGTATAATTAGTGATGTACTAAATCCATTGAGATCTACCAATAATTATAGAATAGTTATTTTAAAACCTTATATAGGCACTCCTTTTTCTTTTCTTTTCTATTTTGAAGGCAAAGCATGTAGAGGCAAAGTTTCAGCTCTGACAATTTTCTTTTTTGAGACACTGGGCAAAGGTATCAAGAGTAAACCCCAAAAGACTTACCTGTAACCTTAGAGGCCATTTGCTTAGGGCAAAGTAAAGAAATGACTAAAAGAGGACAATTTAATGCTGAGGACAGCTGGCCAAATCATGTGGAATTATTGAGAAGGCCTGAGAAAATAAGTGGGATGTAGTAAATGCAGAGTTTAGTAGCGTGGAAAGCTTAGAGACTGGTAGTGAGGGAATGCCTAGAAATTCCTATTTCTAGATTGTAGCGAATGTTTAACCTCTTTTTAAAAGCACTAACACTGCATTTGGAGTGGGAGGAAGTGAAGATGGTGGTTTCTGTGGTTGTTGATTTTTAGAGTTTCAACAGAATAGTATCTTAGAAATCAAGCCAGATTGTATCATTTTACATGATAAAATTTAGGGCCCTCATTTGTGGTCACATGGATGGAACTAGAGAACATCACATTAAGTGAAATAAGCTAATACTGAAAAACAAATACTGTATGATCTCACTCATGTGTGGAATATAAGCAAGTTGATGTTGTAGAAGTTGAGAGCAGAGTAATGGTTACCAAAGGCTGAGAAGGGGTTAAGGGCGGGGAGAAGGAGGAGAAGCTGGCCAACCAGCAAGAAGTTACTTTAAAATAGGAGGAATAAGTTCTGATGTC
>PVIR01010979.1:0-48449 GCA_004026965.1 Petromus typicus | reverse complement strand
GGGTGGGCTGATTTTTTTGAGCTCTTTATATATTCTAGATAGTAGCCCTTTATCTGAGGAACAGCTGGTAAAGATTTTTTCCCACATTGTTGGTTGCCTTTTTGCACTGTTGGTGGTTTTCTTTGCTGTGCAGAAGCTTTTTAAAAGAATGAGGTCCTATTTGTTGATTTCCTCAGCCATTTCCTGTGCTATAGAAGTTTTGTTCATGAAGTCTTTCCCTAAGCCAATGTCTTCAAGAGTTTTACCTAACCTGTTTTGCAGTAGGTTTAGAGTGTCTGTTTTAATATTTAGGTCTCTTATCCACTTTGATTTTAGCTTGGTACATGATGAAAGAGTTAGATCTAGTTTTAGCCTTTGGCAAGTTAAAGCCCAGTTTTTCCATCCTTGTGCTGTTTCTTAACACCTAGTATAGAACTGCTCACTTGATAATAGGACAAATATGTGCTGTGACATATTTGTCACATAGTACATAGTACATGGATATGTACTATGTGGTAGGCACAGTTCTAGGTGCTAGGGAACGTATCCACATATATTGGGGATTGAACCCAGGGCATTTGACTCTGAGCTGTATTCCCAGTCCTTTTTTATTTCTTATTTTAAGACAGAGTCTCATAAACTCACTAAATGGTCCAGACTAGGCTTGAATTAGGGGTTCTTTTGCTTGAGCCTACAAGAGTGTCGAGATGATAGGCATGAGTCACCATGCCCAGCTTTGATTGGCTTTCTGTTTCTCTTTGTCTGCCTTTCAATGTCTGTACATTACAGTTACGCTATGTGGGTACAAAGCACAAGCCGTTGTGTAACATGGACACTAAATAAAAAAAAAAAATCAGAGACTCAAGAAAGGGAACTGAGTCCAACCCTTTCACTTTACTGAGGAGGAAATGAACTAGAAAGCTAAGATCTTTGGCCTGATGAGGAGCGTTAGGCAGAAAACTATTTTTTTTTTTTTTATTAGCAAGTGAAGTTTAGACCTTGATTGGTTTGTTTGGCACTGTGGACTGAACCCAGGGCCTCGCACATTCCAGGCAAGTGTTCTGATGCAGGATACCACCCTCAGCCTGAAGGGGAGACCTTGGACGTTTTATATAACCTCTTGTTTTCTTGGAGATTTTCACTGCTGAGTCCATTATCAAAAGAATGTGAGAGGGCCAGAGATTTAGCTCAGTGGTTCCAGCACCTACCTTGAGAAAGCAAGGGCCAGGGTTTGACCCTCGGTAACCACATATAATAATGCTGAGTGTGGAGACTCACACCCACAGCAATCAGAACCACACACCACAACGCCGGGCTTGGTGGCTCATGTCTGTAATCCCAGCATTTGGGAGACAGAGGCAGGAGGATTGCTGAGTTCAGGACCAGCCTAAACTACAAAGTGAGATCCTGTCTAAATACAAAAAAAATAAATTCCTTTCAAATACTTTTTTCAGAGGAAGCCCCATTAAATAAGATTTTGTTTTTAACAAAATGGATCCAGTTTCCTTCTGGCATTCTTCTTTCATGACAAGAACTCTTCTCTACCACTCTTGTTTTATTGTACAAAAATATACACATTTTTCCATTTAAATAACTTGCAAATGCAAAATTCATTACCATTAATTACACATAATGTTGCATAACTATCACCATTATTTCCAAAGCTTTTTAATCACTTCAGGCAGAAACTCTAGCCATTAAGCAAAAACTCCCCATTCCTTTCTCCTCTCAGCGCTGACAATTTCTACTTTACGTCTTTCTAAATGAATTTGTTATTCTAGATGTTTTGTGTTAGCAGAATCATACAATCTATGTCTTTTTGTGTTTGACTTATTTGGCATAGCAAGTGTTTGAGGTTAATTCAGATTTAGCATGTATCAGAACTTAACCCCTTCACTACCCCGATACTGAGATTGAACCCAGGACCTTCTACATTCTTAGCCTTTATCTTTTTATTTTTTCTGTACCAGGGACCAAACTCGAGGGATATAATGTAGTGTGAGGCTGTAAGTTCAATTCCAGGACTGCACAAAACAAAAAACAAAAAGACCCATGCTTGCTGCTGGCATTTTGAGTGAGGGAGGGCAGTCTTGGGGCTCAAGCCCATCCTGGGATCTGATTCTATGCCAGGTGAACTGGATTAGAGGACACCCAGCTGCAGTCTGGGCCTGCAGAGCTGACTGCCTGTTTGCTGGGGGGAGAACCCCACACAGCTGAGGAGGCCGCACAAGTCTTCTGTGTCAGTGATTGGGTGGCAGCAGAAAAGAAACAGCTCCTTGGTTTTCCTTGGTCTGCAGTTTAAAAAAAATAAAAATTGGTGAAACCTCCAGGGATTTAGCTTGGGCGCATAGCTCCTGTCTCACAAGTATAAGGTCCTGAGTTCTGTATCGGTTACTGCAAAAACAATAAAGTAAAATAAATAAAAAGTGTGAAAGCACTATGATTGGTTTCTTCTGAAATGCCATACATTTTATTTTATGCATCAAAAACATTAGACTAAAAAGATTTTACATTTATAGCAAAACCTTGACTTATGAACTCAAATAGTTCCCAAGGCTGGTTGTAATTTAAATTGGTTCCAAGCCAATACAGCTGAGATCTGGATGTTTCTCTGGGTACATCTTATAGACAAGAGGCAGATGAGTCTTCATTTAACTTGATTAATCCAAGTTGTTTGTATGTCGGGTTCTGTTGTAATTTGAAGGTACCCTGTATTTTATAGCGATGCACTGTGTAGAGATGCCAGTATAATTGGTTTCATGTTTAACCTTATACATTTTATCATATGTATTGAAGCATTACTGTAAAAAAAGTGTTCATTGGGCTGAGGATTTAGCTCAGCGGTTCTGGCGCCTGTCTTGCAAGCGCAAGGGCCTGGGTTCAATCTCCTGGTAACCACATACAATACTGGGTGTGGAGACTCACTCCCAGCAGCAATCAGTACCACATACCACAGTGCCGGGCGTGGTGGCTCACAACTGTAATCCCAACACTCTGGAGGCAGAGGCAGGAGGATCGCTGTGATGTGAGTTTGAGGCTGAGCTCAGGGACAGCCTGAACTACAAAGAAAGACCTTATCTCAAAAAAAAAAAAAAAAAGTGCTCATCAGTTTCATCAGGCCAATACAGGTTGGAAACTCCTGACTGAAGTGGTGCTATGTGCGCAGAGAGACTAGAACAATGTCCTGTGCACAAATCCTAATGGTGAGAGAAAGTTAGAGGGGCACATCTGCCTACTGTGCCTTGACCGACAGCATCTTCCCCAAAGCACTTATGTCTTGGCAGTTTATTCCATTCAGAGGTAGTCTACCAAAGGCCTAATTCTTCTTTTCCTCTGATGTTGAAGACTGAAAATATGGCCTCCTACCTGGTGAGCACCTGTATGACCACTGAGCAAACAGCCTCTGCCCATGTTTTTGTACGCTGGAGATAACTCCAACTTTGCTTTTATTTATTTGAAATCTTTGCATTTTTAAATTTTACTTTTATCTTTATCTTTTTAGAGACACCCTGACCCTATGTTGTATTTCAGGCTAGCCTTGAATTCACTATGTAGCATACGCTGGTCTCAGACTCATGGTGATCCTCTTTCCTCAGCCTCCTCAAGTGTTGGAATTACAGGTGTGTGGCACCACGCCTGGATCTTCGTATTTCTTTTTCTTTTTCATGAGAAAGAGTCTTGTTATGGAGCCCAGGTGGGCCCTGAATTCACTATAGAGCCCAGGTAGGCCTGGAACTCAAGGTGATTCTCCTGCCTCAGCCTCCAGGGCTGGGATTACAGGCATGCATCACCACACTCAGTGTATTTTTAAAACCCTTGTATTTTTAAAACATATTTTGTTAGACTGGTCTTATTGTTTTAAACTTTCATTATAAATTTACAGTGTGAAAATTTGGGGCTAAGATCTGCACTTACTGTTTTTCTTTGTTTTTTAATTTGTTTTTGTGACAGAGGTTCTCCTATGTAGCCCAGGCTGGCCTTGAACTCATCATCAGGGTCTGTGCGCCTCTGCTTCCCCAGTGCTGGGATCATACTTGGCTGTATTTGCGGTCATTATCAATGGTGACAAAAGAGCAACTTCAGATTAAAAAAGAAGAAAGTTCTGTTAAAAAAAAGAGTAACATGGGGCCGGGGAGTTAGCTCAGTGGTTCCGGCGCCTGTCTTGCAAGCGCAAGGGCCCGGGTTCGATTCCCCGGTAACCACATAACAATACTGGGTGTGGAGACCCACACCCAGCAGCAACCAGTACCACATAGCACAGTGCCGGGCGTGGTGGCTCACGCCTGTACCCCCAGCACTCGGGAGGCAGAGGCAGGAGGATTGTGATGTGAGTTTGAGGCTGAGCTCAGGGCCAGCCTGAACCACAAAAGCGAGACCCTGTCTCAAAAAACCTTAAAAAAAAAAAAAGAGTAACATGGTAGATTCCATGAAAGAATAAGAAGTCAAATTCAGCATATAATTTATACAGTCCAATTTGTGTAATAAGCAGAAGTAAAACACCACCACTAGTTTACATAAGTAAACGCATAAACACCAAAAGAGATCTGGAAGGTTAGACATCAGACTGATACGGGCTTTTGGAGAAGAGAGTTGAATTGGGGAGAAGATGAAGGGGAAAGTCTTCCTTTACTTTATGTCCATTGTTCTTATATTGGTTGAAGATTATTCAGTAAAAATACATTCATTATTTTTAAAATTTAAAGACACAGTAGAGTCACCCAATGCTATGACTTGAATGCACCCTCTCCCGTGTGTTAGAAAGTTCTTATGTTAGAAGTTGAATCACCAGACTCATATGCTGATGCTATTTGGAGCTGCAGCTTTGGGAGGTGGTTAGGGTTCAATGTGATGGCATTAGTGGCTTTGTGAGACTGGAAAGAGAGACTCAGCTGGTCTGCTTGCTCTGTCTGCCATGTGCCTCTTGCCAGGTTACGATGAGAAGGCCCTCACCAGATACCAGTGCATGGTCTTGGACTTCTAAGCCTCTACAACGTTGAGCTAAATAAACTCTAAGCTTTTTTATTTTTTATTTTTTGAGATGGGGTCTTGCTTTGTAGTTCAGGCTGAACCTGAACTCAGCAATCCTCCTGCCTCTGCCTCCTGAGTGGTGGGATTACAGGTGTGAGCCACCATGCCCGGCACTGTGGTATGTGGTATGTGATATGTGTTACTGATTGCTGGTGGGCATGAATCACCACGCCCGACTTTGTTTTCTGTGGTTTCTGGGGATTGAACCCTGGCCCTTGCGCTTGCAAAGCAGGTGCCAGAACCACTGAGCTAAATCCTTGGCCCTTTAATTCTTTTATTATTATTATTATTTTTTTTTTTTATATAGGGTCTTGCTTTGTAGTTCAGGCTGACTCTGAACTTACTGTGCAGCTTTGACTGTGCTGAAACTCAAAGCAATCCTCCTGCCTTTGCCTTTTGACAGAGGTTACAAGTGTGCACCAACATGTCTGGCTAAAATTTTATGTATCTTATTTTACTTCTCTTAGCTTTTTTTTTTTTTAAGGTTTTTTGAGACAGGGTCTCGCTTTGTGGTTCAGGCTGGCCCTGAGCTCAGCCTCCAACTCACATCACAGCAATCCTCCTGCCTCTGCCTCTCAAGTGCTGGGATTACAGGCGTGAGCCACCACGCCCAGCACTGTGGTATGTGGTATTGGTTGCCGCTGGGGTGAGTCTCCACGTCCAGTATTGTTATGTGGTTACCGGGGACTGAACCCGGGTCCTTGCGCTTGCAAGACAGGCGCCGGAACCACTGAGCTATATCCCCGGCCCTCTCTTAGCTTTTTATTAAAAATAATATCAATCTAGTTGGGCTAGAGTAATAGTTCAGTGCTAGCATGCTTGCATGGCATGTATAAACCCCTGGGTTTGACCTCTAGTACTGGAAAAAAAATGCAGTAAATATCTCATATTTATATTGTACTTTACAGTGTGTATCTCACAACTCTGGTGGTAGCATATTATTTACAATCTTACTGGCTTCAGGTAGCAAACCCAAATGAATCTGATTTAAGCAAGAAGGACAATTTGATACAACAGCATTTCTTAAACCTTAGTAGTGTTTGTTTTACTTTTAAAATGTTTTCATCCTGTCTTAAAGGAAAAAAATGACCTTTTGTCAATATTGACAAGTTACTTTTACCAAAATGTAACATGTAAATCACTTTAAACTCTATATAGGTATGGTGTGTCTACAAATATAAATCAGAATAAATTAAATAGCCACAACCTCAGAACAGTTCCACATTAATGACATTAATTTACACTGATGAATGATGTCATTTTGCTGAAATACAATCCCTGATGTAGGAAAAAAAAATAGAAAAAAGATAACCCAAACTTGGTTTCTTTATTTCATATGCTTGGGTAAATGTTTCATTATAAACACATGCAGAGAGTCCCATGCATATAAGTTTGTCTCACCAAAACCACAAAATAACACTCTTAATTCCAAGGCTTTGTTTATTCTTTAAAGATAATTGGATTTAATAGTTCACAAAAACTTTGCCAGAGAGCATTCCTTTAATGCCATTTTAATGAGTTGTGACTTGATATCTTCATAAAACCGTCTTGTTCCCCTTGTAGTTAAGTCAGTGTTACTGAAATCTGCATTAAATAAGTACCGAAACCAATTGTTAGAATCAGGAACAGGAAATAATGTCTTTGCTTCAAGTTCAATTCTTGTTTTAGTGTGGAACTTTCTTTTGAGACTGTCCAAGGACATAAGTAAATATTCAATGTCTCCTTCACATAATTAAAAAAAGTATTGGCATTAATCAGTACTTGAAACATTAGGACCACTCTGCACCATATTTTTTCATAGTCTATTGTGTCACATGGGCTTCATTTGGTCCTAGGGTATATGTACTTTTTTTTTTTTTATGATTTTTTGAGACAGGGTTTTGCTTTGTAGTTCAGGCTGGCCCTGAGCTCAGCCTCAAACTCACATCACAGCAATCCTCTTGCCTCTGCCTCCCGAGTGCTGGGATTACAGGCCTGAGCCACCAGGCCCGACACTGTGGTTTGTGGTACTGGTTGCTGCTGGGAGTGAGTCTCCACACCCAGTATTGTATGTGGTTACTGGGGATCGAACCCGGGCCCTTGCGCTTGCAAGACAGGCGCCGGAACCACTGAGATAAATCCCCGGCCCTGGGTATATGTACTTGTAACTTGCTGCCCTTCTATTAGTCCACCAGAGCTAAAGTAATAAGCCGATTTATCACATTTTATCATTTTTATGGTGTCAAATAAAAACAGCAAAGAAATTTATTAAGAAATTTAAAATGTATAATTCTGCTTCAGTGTTTTAGTTATGAAACATTGCTACAGGAGCATTGTCTTTATAATGATGATTATGAAATCATATTACTTTTGCCAGAAAAACACTGCATTTACATCATACCCTAGTCTAAATAGGAGCTCAAACTTTTAGTTGTTCTCAGACACTCACTGTGGCACATTATAGGGGTTTAGTGGGACAGGCATAGGATACTTGGGAGCAGAGGTCTTTTCCTTGAAGTCTGTGGTCTATAGTAATTTTACCTTTGGTGGTGAATAGGCCTCTAAGTCCTCAACCCAATTCACATAGTGAGAGTGATCTCTGAACATAATAAATCCGATCATGTCACCTTCTTGCCTAACACTTTCAATGGCTCCTCACTCCATTAGTATTCAATATAAGTTCCTTGATGAGGCTTAACTTTCCAGTGTTGTCTCCAGCAGAATTGCTTAACTCCTTCTCCTCTTCAGAATGGAATCTCGGTTTTTTGCTTTGCTTTGTTTTGAGACAGGGTCTAGCTTTTGTGGTTCAGGCTGGGCCTGAGTTCACAGAAATCCTCCTGCCCCTGCCTCCTGAGTGGTGGGATTACAGGCCTGAGTCACCAGGCCCTGCAATGTTGTATGTGGTTATCAGGGATCAAACCCAGGACCGTGCGCTTGCAAGGCAGGTGCCCGAACCACTGAGCTGAACCACTGAGCTAAATCCCCGGCTCCCTGGAATCTTGGTTTTACTTTTGTATAACAAAGCTCAGTCTTATTTCCCAAAACTCAAAGGCAAATTCATGGCAGAAAGGACTAGAAGGAGGCTGAATAATAGATACCGAAATACAGCTAGGCAGGAGGAGTAAGATCTAATGTTCTACATCACAGTAGGAGACTATGGTTCACAAGTTATTACCTATATAAGAAA
Source organism: Petromus typicus (assembly GCA_004026965.1). Lineage (NCBI taxonomy): Eukaryota > Metazoa > Chordata > Mammalia > Rodentia > Petromuridae > Petromus > Petromus typicus. The sequence continues at coordinate 40,276 of PVIR01010979.1, read as the reverse complement.
AAACTATTAGAGGACCAGTGGTAGAGCATTGCCTAGCATATGTCAGGCCCTTGGTTCCCCACAATCACAAATGCACATACAAAAACTAGAAGAGGAGAGTTTGCAGAATCTCAGTAGAAAGAAATGATAAATGTTTAAGAAAACAATGCTCATTTCTCTGCTTTGGTTATTACCCATTATATACATGTATTGAATTATCATACTGTAGCCCATATATACATACATACATACATATATATATATATATATATATATATATATATAATTATGCATTGATTTAAAAAGGCAAATTCAGGTCTTTTATTATGAACTACACAGAAAACCATGGAAATTTTCAAAAAAATTTTTTTAAGTGGGAGGGTAAAGAACAAGGGCTTGCCTTTAAAAATTCCATACCCATCTCCTTTTTTTTTGTTTTGTTTTTTGAGACAGGGTCTCACTTTATAGTTCAGGCTGTGGTTCAGGTGTGTGCCTGGCCAGATCAAAGTCCTGAGTTTGACAAGTAGTACCCAGGGTACTACATATCACAACATCGGGTGCCAGCGCTCGGGAGGCAAAGTCCTGAGTTTGATATGTAGTCAGGGTACTATATATATCACAACATTGGGTGCCAGCACTCGGGAGGCAGAGGCAGGTGGATTGCTGTGAGTTCGAGGCTAGCCTCTGCTAGTGAGTTTGGAGCCAGTCTGAGCTGCAAAACGAGACCCCCATCTCAAAAAAGAAAAAAGAAAAAAAAAGGTGAAAAGCACCCTTTTTCCTTTTAACTTTGAATTTTGGGTATTTTTGTCTCAGTAATGAGAGAAAAGTAACTAACATGAAAAGTAACTAGTGAGGGCTGGGAACTTAGCTCAGTGGTTCCAGCGCCTGTCTTGCAAGCGCAAGGGCCTGGATTTGATCCCCGGTTACAACATACAATGGGCATGGAGGCTTGTGCCCAGCAGCAATCAGTACCACATACCACAGCGCTGGGTGTGGTGGCTCATGCCTATAATCCCAGCACTCAGGAGGATTGCTGTGATGTGAGTTTGAGGCTGAGCTCGGAGCCAGCCTGAACTACAAAGGAGACCTTGTCTCAAAAAAAAAAAAAGTAACTAGTGAGGGTTATTTTTCCTCATTCTATACATCATGTGTCATACACTAATCATATTCTCCACCACTAGGTCACACCCCTTGCTGCTCTCAGTCCCTTGTATTTACTGTAAACTGGCAAAGTGGAAGGTCTGCTTTTATTCAGACTGATAGGACTATCTAAATAACTGGGCTCTTCTCTGAGCAGGTATTAATGTCTGGTTACTGCTTGTTGTTATGCTAGCAGCCATTGATTATCATTGCCTAAATATATTATTTTGTTAGAGGTTTCCCTTTGCCTCCTGTTTTATTGCTGCTCTTTTGTTTTGTTTTGGTGCTGGGGATTAAATCTGTCTGTACTGAGCTACATCCCCAGCATTTAGAAATTTTTTAAAATTTTTATTTTTGAGACATAGTGTCACTAAATCACTACACTTTCCAGATTAGGCTGGAACTGGTAATCCTCCTCCTACCTCAGTCTCCCAGAGAGCTAGGATCACAAGCCTTGCTTATTTTACTCTTTGCTTTTCATGATATTGTTGTATTGATGAAACCAGGCCAGATGTTTTTAAGATCGTCTCTCTGGATTTGTTTGTTTTGTAGTCATTTAACTTCTTCCTCTGACCCACGAAATAGCTATAAACTTGACAGTAGAGTTTAAATCTTTTTTTTTTTTTTTTAGGTTTTTTGAGACAGGGTCTCGCTTTTGTAGTTCAGGCTGGCCCTGAGCTCAGCCTCAAACTCACATCACAGCAATCCTCCTGCCTCTGCCTCCCGAGTGCTGGGATTACAGGCGTGAGCCACCACACCTGGCACTGTGGTATGTGGTACTGGTTGCTCCTGGCCGTGAGTCTCCACGCCCAGTATTGTATGTGGTTACTGGGGATTGAACCCGGGTCCTTGCGCTTGCAAGACCGGCGCCAGAACCACTGAGCTATATCCCCGGCCCATAGAGCTTAAATCTTGATTAGATTCAAGTTAATGCTTTGGGCAAAAGCATTTCATAGGTGATATCATGTATTTTTGTTTGAGACAGGGTTTCACTTTTGTAGTTCAAACTGGTCCTGAGCTCACCCTTGAACTCACAGTAATCCTCCTGACTCTGCATCCCAAGTGTTGGGATTATAGGGGCAAGCCACCACGCCCAACACTGTGGTATGTGGTACTAATTGCTGGTGGGCATGAGTCTCCACACCCGGTATCATTATGTGTGGTTACTGGGGATTGAACCTGGGCTCTTGCACTTGCAAGGCAGGCACCAGAACCACTGAGCTAAATGCCCAGCCCATATGATGTGTTTGTTTTTGCAGCTTGCTCACAGGCTCACATTGCCTGCTTTGTCCCCCTCCCTTTTTTTTTTTTTTTTTTTTTGCAATCCTGAGGATTGAACATGTTGGGCAAGTGTTCTACCACTGGGCTACATTTTTTAAAACCTACATTTGTTTTCTTTTGAAAGAATCTTGCTAACTTGCTTAGGCTGACTTTAAATTTGTGATCCTCCTGTCTCAGCCTCCCAAGAAGCTAGAATTACACTTGTGCAGCATCAAGTCCAATTTGTATGCCTTAATTTTGAAGACCTTTCTGCAAATCATTTCAAAAACCATCAAGTTGTACCCAAATTAAACTATATGACCATAACCTTTACAAAGGCTTTTCAAATAATAATTTTAAATTTTGTTAAGAATAACAAAACTTGGTATTCATTTTGTTTCTAGAACCTAAAATTGATTTAATATAGTAATATTTGTGAGATCATTTGCAGTTACCTGGTCTTATTTTTTAATATTTATTTTTTGTTGGCTTACTCATTTTTATGGTGCCTGGGACTGCACACAAGGCTTGTGTACACTACGCAAGCACAATCCTTTTTTTTTTTTTTAAACAAGGTCTTGATTTTGTAGTTCAGGCTGGCCTGGAGCTCATTATGTAGCCCAGGCTATCCTTGAACTCAGGAAATCCTCCTGCCTCTGCCTCCTGAGTGCTGAGATTACAGGCATTGTGGTTTGTGGTTACCAGGGATTGAACTTGGGGCCTTGCACTTGCAAGGCAGGCGCCAGAACCACTAAGCTAAATCCTTGGCCCAAGCATGAACCTTTCTTTAGATTTATTTGTTTTAATGAGACAGGGCCTTGAAGGGCAGGTTAGCCTGTCCTTGAACTTCCTATGTAGCCCAGGCTGGCCTTGAACCCTAGGTGATCTTCCTGTTTCTGCCTCTTGAGTGCTGGGATTACAAGTGTGCAGCACTATGCTCACCCCTCTGTAGACTTTTTATTCTCAACATCACTGCATGGATGGACATGTTGTGGTTTTGTTTTTTTGTTTGTGTTGCTGAGGGTTGAACTCAGGACATTTTGCTTGGTGCCACTGAGCTACATCCCTGCTGTGACATTTTGTTTATTCATTCATCAGTTCATGAATATGTAGGCTGTTTCCACTTTTTGGCTAGTATGAATAATACTGCTGTGTTAATGTACACATTTTTGCATGGAAAATATTTAAATTTATATATATATATATATATATATATATATATTTATGTGGAACTTCTGGTTACTTCCTTTCCGCCCCACTACCACAAATTATGCAGTTGAGTTTCCCACACTTGGGGATATTGCAGGGGCCAGCACATCTGGAGAGCAATTCATAGGCCTTGCCCTGAGAAAACCACCTTTGTGATCATGGTATCTCTTCTGCCAGGTAAGTATCCTATTTTGTTTTATTTATTTGGAGAGTCCTACATTATTTTAAAGCAAATAACTAACATATATATTTTTATACTGGGGAGTAAACCCAGGACACTCTGCCACTGAGCTACATTCCGAGTCCTTTTTTATTTTTCATCTTGAGACAGAATCTCACAAAATTGCCCAGGCTGACGTTGGATTTTTGATCTTCTTGCTTCAGACTCCTGAGTAACTGGTATTACAGGCAAGTGCTACCATGCCCAGTTCTGGCCTGCATAATTTTATCTGTGTATATTTTAGTATGTATCTCTAAAAAATAAAGACTTTCTTGTTAACTACAACAATGTTACTGTACCTAAAAAGTAATAATTCTTCACTGTCATAAAATATTTAGTGTTGGAATTTCCAATACTCTCATTAATATTGTTTCCTCAGTTGGTGCGTTTGCAGTTGGTTAAATCTTTTAAATCATTCTCTTTCTTGACAACTTGATTGAAATGTAATTCATAAAAAAAATTTGATTCAATAAAGAAAGTTGTTTATTTGTCCTGTAGAATTTTAATTCACAAAAAAACAAAGTTATCTGTCCTGTAGAATTTCTATAGTTGATGTAGCATCTTTTTAACACGTTCCTCTTCCTCTGTACTTCCTATAAATTGGCAGTTGGAGTTCAAGTGAAGCCAGTGTTGTTTCATTTATCTCCCTGTCCACTCTTTCCTTCCTATGTTACTTAAAATTTATTTATTGAGGGCCGCGGAGTTAGCTCAGTGGTTCTGGCGCCTGTCTTTCAAGCCCAAGGGCCCAGGTTCGATCCCCCGTAACCACATACCATACTGGGCGTGGAGACTCACCCAGCAGCAACCAGTACCACATACCACAGTGCCGGGCGTGGTGGCTCACGCCTGTAATCCCAGCGCTCGGGAGGCAGAGGCAGGAGGATTGCTGTGATGTGAGTTTGAGGCTGAGCTTAGGGCCAGCCTGAACCACAAAGTGAGACCCTGTCTCAAAAAACCTAAAAAAAAAAAAAAATTATTGAGATATAACAGAAGATTCTTTTTTTTTTTTTTGTGGTGCTGGGGATTGAACTCAGGACCTTGTGCTTGCCAGGCAGGCACACAGCACCACTGAGCTACATCCCTCGGCCAAGATTTACCTTTTTAAAATATACAACTGAGTGGTTTTTAATTTATTTGCAAAGTTGTGTATCATTATTATTTAATAATTTTTAGCATAATCATAGTTGTATAATCACAAATTTGTATAATTTATAGATTTCTCCTGTCCAAATCTTTTTTTCCTTTCAATTTATTTGTTTAAGAAACTTGGGGGATAAAAAGACTGTTAAGTTTGGGGGTAACTTGTAATCCTAGCACTCTGGATACTGAGGCAGGAGGATTTCTACATTTGGAAGCCAGCATGGCTACATAGAGTTTAAGGCCAGTCTGGACTACATAGAAAGAACCTGTCTCAATAAAAGATAGAAAAAGAAAGAAAGTAAGTAAGTTGTTTATTTGTCTTGTAGAATTTCTATAGTTGATGTAGCATCTTTTAATATTTTTTTCTTCGCCTGTATTTCCTATAAGTTGCTACTTGGATATCAGTGTCTGATGAGATTTGGATTAACTTTTTCCCCCACAGACTACTTCATAGTTTCATTATGTTCTGGGGGCATCATGTATTATCTTTCATTATATGATGCTAGCAGTCATTGATACTCAATGGTACATAGATCTCCTAATTCATTGGGATTCCAAAATGGTGGCATTCTTTTATTCCTTATTTATTACTTGGAATACTCTTATAAAGAGAATCTTTCCTTTAGTTACTATTTGGTTATCTAGTGGTATCATTTGTTTAGAAAATGAAATATGCTTACTTCAGTTTTCATATTTCAAAGCCCTAAATTTTCTCTAAGGACTCAAACATTTCCCTAATCAGTGTATTATAACGTTTATCAGCTAAAGTACAGAAACTGTTCTTAGGATAATACAATAACAAGGTGGAGACAGGGACCTGAAACTTGCACGCTAGGATTAAAGAGCATTTGTTCCTACGTTCGTCAGTTTCTTTTTTCTCCCCTAACCCTACAATATATAAAGTTTTTCTATAAGAAACGTCACAGGGGGAAAAGTAAACCAGATTGAAGAGCATGAAAAGTTCTTGCTTGGAGAATTCCTGTGGATTTCCCTTACCATGCAACTGCATCAGTGAGTAGTATACAGTTTCCCTAATTTCGCACTGCGTCCCTAATTTAAAGCCAGTTTTTCGGTATGTGCTTAATTTTGGAACAAAGGGATTTTCTGATCTGCACATCTGTATTATTTTTCCTGACCTTGATCTTCTGTACCTGTTTCTGACATAAATTTAATTTTACACTTCCCTTTCATCATGTATTGTCTAAGCCGATTAAAATTTTCTACAAGCAAAAAGGGCTTGATTGAACAGAAACGCCTAACATAGCCACTCGCACATCTAGAGCTTTTTTTTTTTTTTTGTTGGCACTCTGCACAGTGCCGGATGTACAGAGTGAAATCCTCAACGAAGTAATAAGCCAGAAATTGTTCTTATCTGGAGTTTAGTTTGCATTTCTGTCATTACTGCTAAGAGGGAACATTGTCCATATGTGTTAAAAGGTTTAAAATCGCTCGCTTGGGACATGCCTTTTCTGAGGGAGAGGTCCTGCCAGTCACACCAAAAAACAAGACAAATGATGAAATCCAGAAATATCTTGCTTTTACATATAGGCTTTGACTCCGCCTTTGGGTCCCACCCCACCGTCGCCAGCAAGCCCTTTGTGTCAATAGGGAATAGGATCTCAGTCAGCAAAGGTGACAGAGCACGGAACTGTCCCCCATATATGTACTTTATGTACGTATCCTGCTCTGTCACATTTATGAGGATGAGTTTCCGAGTTTCGACCATGCTTGGAGTACAAACCCTCCCCGCAGTCTTCTGTAGGCGTGGCCTCTCTCTTTCGGGGTTCGATTGGCTCACCTGACCCCCACTGGAGTCGCGGGGAAGCGGGCTTGCTTAGCGCGATTGATGAGCGGCTGCTTCTGTCTTTCTCACCCCCTACTTTTTTTAGCCATAGCTATGGTTACCACGTCTCTCTCCGCCTCCTTCTACCAGGCAAGAAGACGCCTGATCATTGGTTCTGTGTCACCAAGCCGCTTTGTTATTGGTTCTTGGTGAGACCCGGCGCTCCCCCTTTTTTCTGTCTCCCTGGTCTCCAGAGGAGTCCAAGACTGAGGCTCCTCTGGTGCCGCCGGTTCAGGGACTGTCAGGACCGGGCTTCGGCAGTCGTTAGCGGGTCATGTCGGGCGCCCAGGGCTGGGACAGGAACCGCCGGAGGGGAGGAGGTGCGGCTGGCGGTGGCGGCGGAGGTAGTGGGACCAGTGGGGGCAGCGGGGGTCGGGGGACTGGCCAACTCAACCGCTTCGTGCAACTCTCCGGGCGGCCGCACCTGCCAGGTGAGTCTTGGGACCGGGTCCTTACAGCTCGCGGGCGCGGCGAGAAGGTGACTGCTGACTTGTCTTTTCTCCGGCTTTCTTTTTCTTGGGAGGAGAAAAGGCTGGGCCCGCATGTAGCTGAAGGACTGGGAATCTGAGAAAAAGGGAAGGTGTCTTTGAGGTCAGGGAGGGAGCCAGAGCACAACGAAGAAAAAGTATTTTCGTTCAGTGGAAAGCACTATGCAAGAATTGTGTTTTCTTTTCAAAGGAGAGACGGTGTCTTACTGACATTTCCAAATGTTTCGTTCACTTGATTTTTAGTCATTTACCCCTTCCGCAGTTTAATCGTGTGAATGAAAAATATTGATACCTAGCTGTAGAAAATTATTTCGAAAAGAGAGCTAAATTAAGGAGAGAAAGCGGAAGAGTGTTCCAAGGAATGATTTTGTAAAAACAAAACAAAACCAAACCAAACCCACCGAGTGTGTAAGAGTTAGGGATCCTGAAAGAAAAGAGTATTATTGGTGATAGTGGGAGTTGTTAGCTAGAGAAAGAACAGGAGGATTAGAGAGAACTAGTTGAATTCTTAATATTTTGGAATATCCAGAGGAAAAAAAAATGGGTAAAATAATGTGTAGATCTTGGGGCTGGGCAGTGGAGAAACGAAGATCAGGAATATACTTAGTGACAAAATCGTGTGATGTCTACAGAATAAAAACAGCCGATTGAGAATTGGAAAGATGTACTCGGTGCAGTAATTTCACGTTTTGGCGTATGGTGCCCTGTCTTTAACTCGAGACGCCTTAGAACAAAACAAAATGAAGTTGTTGCATGCTTGTAGACAATTTGTAAGAGGTACAATGTAAGTGAATATTCAGTACAGAAGAAAAGCGGGGATTGATGTACATAATGCTACATTAGGCAAGGCTTATTTTTAGCATGAAGAGAACTGTCAGGAATGATGTGTCAATCATTTTACCATCTTTTTTTGTGAATTGTGTTAGGGTTGATTAAATTAATGATATATTTGTTTAGCTGATGAATTTTGAGGACGGTGTTTTACAGTTGTGTTTACTACCGTGCTTTGTACACTTCTAAGTTGTCAAAATTTATTTGGTTAATTTGAAGATAACAAAGGGAAAATTTGCACCTTCAAGGAAACAGTTGCTTAATGTTTGCAATAAACTTATTGATGTGTGCTGGAAATGTACTTTTATCCATTTATATGTCCCTTAAAATGGAGGCATTTGTAAATTTTCATAATATGCCAGGCGTTGGGTTTGAAATGGTGGTATCAGACTGGACAGCCTAGAATTGCTAAATGTGTGATCATTAACAAAGAAAAAAAAAGGAGAAATCTTTTTTCTTATTCGTTTAACAAGAAAAACAGATATGTTTGCGTATTGATAGCTCAGAAAATAAATCTGTTAGCAAGGATTATTGTCATTTTGTCGTCAGCAACTGTGATCTTTAGATCTTTGGTCATGGATTAATGATTATACCATGGTTCTAATCTGAGCATTCCCAGGCTCCTTGAACTGGGTAATGCACTTCCTCAGTACTACCGCACGAGGGCAGTGGAAGCCATGATTTCAGTTAAAAGTCTTAGGTGTGGAGCTATTTCTGTATTCCCTTAGCACTCAAGGCCAAGAACAGCCATTTGTTCAGAGGTAGATAAAACGTGTCTAAACTGTAAAAAATCTCGACGTGGGCTCATCTGTTTCCTCTTCGTCCCTTTTCTCTGGCCGACACTTAATTCCTTCTTCCCCATGTTGGCATTTACTGTCTTTTTCCTCTTTCTCAAGTTGGGAAATTTTTGATATCTTAATATATACTTTTCTTTCATACTAATTCTTTATACAGATTCTTTATTTCCCCGGCGATTGCATTTTAAGCCTTCTCCCCTTATCTATACATTCTGTTGTGAGTTGTACTAAATGTCTAAGCCTGTTTTATTACTGATCCTGGAGGCTCAAGATTTTTTTAATTAAGGTGTACTGTAGCTGACTCTGTTTCCTTTGACGGCTCATCTGTTTTTCATTTTTCATCCTCCTCTACCAAGACTTTCATGTGTTTGAAGAACCTCTTGTCTTCCTTTTTGCATCTGTGGCCTGCAGCAGGCTTCCCGTAAAACAGAACAGTCTGGTCCTCTTGGCGTGTTCTCTTTCTCTCAGTGAGAGCATCTTTATCCAGTTGTGCAGACCTGAGACTTCCTTATCCTTTTCCTTTGCTTTGCACTTTCAATAAAATCAATCATCTAGTCCTGTTTACTTTACTTTAGCTGTAACTCCAGCCTGCGCAGCCATCACCTTCACTTAGCTTTTCAGTTTTCCTGCTTCTACTGATGCCTTCCAGTTCACGTAGCACTCTGATCTTTGTGAGCAGAAATCTCTCCTCGACCCTGCTTAACAGCCCTCGCCTGACTTGACATTGCTTCCAGAATAAGGCAAAAATCCTTAACATGGCCTAAAGAGCACATATAGCATGGCTTCTCTGGCTTCCAGTTCATCCTCCATTACGATTCTTACACTCTGATCTTTTTCTGCCTCTCTGGATGGGTTGTGTGCTTTTGCCACAGGGCCATTGCTCATGTTATTCCATCATCCGGAATTCCTCTTACTCCTCATTCCATTCTCAGCTTCTCTTTCACTGGCTCTCAGCTTAGTTATACGGTTTTTTGTCCGTTTCCAAGGAATTCTCTGACCTTTCTGACGTGGGCTCTTCTTCTTTATATCACCATGTGGTTCTCCAAATATTTATATTTGCCCAGGCTACTGTGTGTGTGTATATATTTACTTATATAGGTACACAGGCACCACATACATATTTATAACTTTTTTTTGAGACACAATTTTGCTCTGTAGTCCAGGCTGGCCTTGAACTCACAGTGATCCTCCTTCCTCTGTCTCTTGAGTGCTAGGATTATAGGCTTGTATCACCATGCCTGGCTTACATATACATTTTAACATTCTAAATTAATACATTGAATTTATGTGTAAGACATTAATGTCATGTGAATTTGACTTATGATTCAGTTCCCTATACCTCCATTGATTCTGGACATAGGAATGAAATCAATTCTTAAACTTATGAAGTAATGGATTAGACTGCATCTGGTATGATAGCACAAGTGATATTTTATGAAGCTTTGAGCACTTTCTTGCTTTTCTGCTCTTTTTAGAAAACAATGGTGATTAGGTGTTTGCCACACAGGCAAAGGAATTCATGGCTTTTTAGTCTCGGGTAATTTATAATTTCTCTATACCTAGGGAAGAAGAGGGGACAGGGTAGATGAGTATTATGGTAAAATGTTATATATACTGAAGCCCCATGTGAAACTAGGAGGCGGGGGGGACGAAAGGAGTGACGAGGGATGATTAAAGTATGTTATGTACATGTACAGATCTGCCAAAATGAAACCCATTGATCACCAATATGCACTAATAAAAATGTGGGGGACCAGAAGAACAGGGAGCAGTGCTTTTTATCAAATAATGTGCAGAGATAGAGCTTGTGGTGTGGGTAACGGGATATGAGTTACTATTGTGACCTTAACTGAGTGAGTCTGATGAAATGAAATGTATTAGTTGGAAAAACAAGCACTATCAGTAATACAGGAACTGATATACTGACAAAATATAGTAGTTGGTGAAGCTGAGTAAAAATAATACTGAAACCTAGGAAGTGTGTAAAATTTAAATGATACAAAAGAGTTCATGGTAAAAGCAAATTTTTCTTCTGCCCTGGACCCCAATGAACTGACTTCTTTCCTGCAAGCAAGCAAAGGTCTTTTTTTTTTCATATTTTTTCCGGAAGGGATATGTATGAAGAGACAGATGCGGAGATCTCTTTGTTTGGATAGGCATTTACAGTGTTTGCAGTGTTGCTAATACAAACCGATACAGTGACTATCCCTGTACCTGCAGAATTTTGCACATGAGAGTGACTGTCTTTAGGATAATGCAAGAATATTCATTTTAATTTTAACTAGAAATAATATTGTCTAGGGAAGGCCTTTCTTAGTACATAACCTTAGAATCTGATCATAACTACAAAGTATTTTTAAAATTTTTGTTTAAAAAATTATACTGTACATGAGCATGTCAAAAGACATGAAAAAATGTGAAAAACATCTGCAGGGCATGTCAAAAACTAAAAACTAATTTCCTTTATAAGAGTTCTTATCAACAATATAAAAACTTCAATAGAAAAGTGAACAAAATATTATATTTTTTATTTTTTTAAAATTTTATTTATTTATTTATTTTTTTAAGGTTTTTTGAGAGAGGGTCTCGCTTTGTGGTTCAGGCTGGCCCTGAGCTCAGCCTCAAACTCACATCACAGCAATCCTCCTGCCTCTGCCTCCCAAGTGCTGGGATTACAGGTGTGAGCCACCACGCCCGGCACTGTGGTATGTGGTACTGGTTGCTGCTGGGCGTGAGTCTCCACACCTAGTATTGTATGTGGTTACTGGGGATCGAACCCAGGTCCTTGCGCTTGCAAGACAGGTGCTGGAACCACTGAGCTAAATCCCTGGCCCCTCTACATATAATTTCTGGTTATTATTGTGTTTTTAATTGTTTCATTGATTAGTTTGCCTAGTGAACCTTTTCTTTGGTGATCATCTTCCTCCATTTTACTTATCAGAGAAGTTTTCTTTATTTTTCCAAAAACTTAGTATTAGTTAATCATATCCCCTCCCATTCAGCTTTTTTAATTTAATTTTTTGAGGGAGAGTCTTTACTGTGCTGTTTAGGTCATTTAGGTTAGTCTAGTTCTTTTGGATTCAAGTGATCTCCTGCTTCAGCCTTCTGAGTGTTGGGACTGCAGTCAAGTGCCCCCATATCTGAGTATTGCTGGTCCACTGCATCCTCCTTGGGGACTGAACTCAGGGACTTCTGCCACTGAGCTCTATCACCAGCCCTTTTATTTTTTATTTTAGGGCAGGGTGACACTAACTTGCCTAGACTGGGCTCAAATTTGTGATCTTCCTGAGTAGCTGGGGTTACAAGTGTGTACTACGATGCCTGGCTTCTACTATTATTGGCAATGTATCATACTTATAGATTGATTTAGAAGTGGTTGAGATCTTTTTGAGGTTCAAGAATAGGGTATAGGGCCAGGGATTTAGCTCAGTGGTTCTGCATCTGCCTGGCAAGTGCAAGTTCCCAGGTTCAATCCCTGGTAACCACATATCACAGTGCCAGGGCATGGTGGCTCATGCCTGTAATCCTAGCACTTAGGAGGCAGAGGCAGGAGGATTGCTGTGAGTTCGAGGCTGGCCTGGGCTACATAGTGAGTTCAGGGCTAGCCTGAACTACAAAAAGTGAAAGTCAGGGATCCAGCTCAGTAGTTCTGGCCCTGCCTTGCAAGCTCAAGTTCCTGAGTCTCATCCCTAGTGACCGCATAGCACAGTGCTGGACGTGGTGACTCACAGCCGTCAGCAATCAGTATTGCACACCACAATGGCTGGTGAGGTGGCTCATGCCTGTAATCCCAGCACTCAGGAAGCAGAGGCAGGGGGATTGCTGTGAGTTCAAGGGTTGCCTGGGCTACATGGTGAACTCAGGGCCGGCCTGAGCTATAAAAGTTAGACCCTGTCTCAAAAAAATAGGATATAGATAAATTTGTTCTAGGGGCCAAAGGGATAGGGGGGTGAGATGGGACAAACAGAGTATAAATAATTTCTTGCTGTCCACATCTTCTGCATTTCTTCACTTTTTTTTTTTTCCTTTTGAGACAAAGATCTTAGTGTTGCCCAGGCTGGGCTGGGACCCCTGGGCTCCACATAAGCTTATGTGGTTGTTGGAATATGGAAATGTTACAAGTTCTGAATATTAATTTTAAACCCTTGGGATTTTAGTATTACTGTAATAATTTCCTTGTTATTTTTTCTAGGAAAAAATGGCTGTTAAATGATTGTGCCATTACCATATATGATAATTTTCATTTCTTCTTTTCCCATTGTATTTCTTTCTTTTGTCAAATTGATTTGGTTATTATTTTTCAAACATAATATACAGGATAGCAGTAGACCTGGGTCTATTCCTGACTTCAGTGCAATGTTTTTAGTGCTCTCCTTGTAAGGTCAGATCTGAGCTTGGTGCTATGGCACACACTTGTAATTCCAACTACATGGGAGACAGGCAGGATTGCCAGTTTGAGGGCAGCCTGGGCAATTTGATGTCACCCTGTCTTAAAATAATAAAGGGCTGGGGATGTAGGCCAGTGGTAGAGTGGTTTTCTAATATGTGTGGGGCCTTGTGTTGGATCCCTAGCACTGTAAAAATAAATAATCACAATAAAAAAGTGAAAAAGCCAGCTGGGTATATATTCAGTGGTAGAGTCCTTGCTTAACACATGCAAGACTGTGTTCAATCCCCAGAACTGCCAAAAAAAAAAAAAAAAAAAAAAAAAAGCTGGTTTTTTTGATCAAGGCATGTGTATTTTACATTAAAATATTCTGTTACAATTGTCTTTTTTGTTTTTGTTTTGTTTTTTGAAGTTGGGTCTTGCTCTATAGTTTAGGCTGGTCCTAAACTTATAGTAGTCCTTCTGCTTCAGCCTCCCAAGTGCTGGATATACAGGCATGCATCCGCACATTTGGCTCCTCTTTGCTCTATTTTTGTGGTAAATTCTACTAATAGATTTATTATTATTGGGCTATCCTTACATTCCTGAATCAACAGCAGTGTCATGTGTAATAGTATTTTAGATGTGCTTCTGGGTTCTATTTTCCAAACCTAGAAAATTTATGATCACTCCTAATAAGCTAAAAATTCTGTGTTTAGTTTTAATTTTGTCTGAAAATGCTCTTTCCTTATTTTTGATAAAGGGTTTTACTTTGTAGTTCAGTTCCTTGAATTCATGGAGAATCTTCTGTCTCAGCTTCCCAAAGTGCTAACATTACGGGCGTACATCCCCATGTCTGACTTGCATTATGTCATTTTATTTTATGTTTGGTTCTGGGGATTGAATTCAGGACCTTGCACTTATGAGGCAGGCATCAGAACTACTGAGCTAAATTCCTGGTCCCAGTATGTCTTTTTTTTTTTTTTTTTTTTTTAAGTTTTTTGAGACAGGCTCTTGCTTTGCCCTTCATCAGGTTGGCCCTGATGAAGTCATTGTGTAGCTCAGACAAGCTTCGAACTCTTGGCCATCCTCCTGCCCCTGCCTCCTGAGTGCTGGGATTATAGGTCTGGGATTTGTGGTATGTGGTACCAGGAATCAAACTTGGGACCTTGCGCTTGCCAGGCAGATACCAGAACCACTGAGCTAAATAAATCCTTGGTCCCCAGTATATGATTTTAATTTAAAAAATATTTCAAACCTTTCTTTTCCTGTAACTTTTCTCTTCTCTGGTTAAATGGCATTGAAATTAAAGGTTTGGTTGAAATGTTACGAAATCTTTTGGGTCTTGTCTGTTTTGGGGACATAGAGGAGTGGTGCTTGGATAATTTGTTTCAGTGATAATATGGCTGCTTACAATTTGTCTTTTTTTTTTTCCTTAGACAGGGTCTCGCTTTTTAGTTCAGGCTGGCCCTGAACTCATTATGTAGCCCAGTTATAGGCGTGGCCCACATGCATGGCATACAATTTGTCTTTTTATTATTATGAGTTCTTTATAAAGAAGATGTGGCTTTTAATAAAATTGAGTATTACTCTGCCATAAAGAATGATAAACTTAAGGCATGTATACTCTAATGGATGTACCTTGAGGACATACGAATAAGTGAAATAAGTAGGATACAGATACGTAAAAACCATATCTTTTCTCTAGTAGAAAAACTGAAGGTGTAAATGAGTTCTAAAATGTGTGATAGACAATTGTGAAACAGGAAGAAAAATTTCAAATGGAAAGGAGGGTAGGGGCTAGTAAAGAAGGAAAAGAAAAAATTTGATGGTAAAATAGGAAATAAAGCTTATATAGAGAGAGGACTGGGAGTTGTAGGGAGGGCAGGGGAATGGGATAAAGTGAGAATCAAAGTGTGTCATGTACTGGTACAAACCTTCAATGTTGAATGTGTTCATAATGTAAATATAAAATTTACCAATAAAATACAATTTTTTTAACAAAAACAGTTCTTTGTATATCCCACATACAAGTCCCTTGTCTCATACATGATTTGCAAATATGTTTTTCCATTCTGTGGTTGTCTGTTTTTGTTTGAAGCTATTAGTCACTTTTCTGTTGCTGGGACAAAACACCTTACAGACACAGCTTATAAGAGGACAGGTTTAATTTGGCTCATGTTTGGGGAATTTTGGGCCATGGCTAGCTGGCTTCAAGGCACAGATGGCGTGGTGGAAGGCCCTGGCAGAGGAGAGCTGTTCAGGACCTCACAGCCAGGAAGCAAAAGGGGGATCTTGAGAAGGGAATACCTGCTCTAAGGGCCTGTCCCCCAGTGCCACACCTCTTTGAAGCAGCCCACAGTCCGCTGTGAACTGGTCTCACTGATGGGTATAGTACCCCCATGGTCCACCTTTGAGAAGTCCTACCCATGGGCACACAGCACTTTTGACAGTCATTCTTTTCTTTCTTTCTTTTTTTTTCTGATACTGGGGATCAAATTCAGGCTCTCCTGCTTCCAAAGTAGACATGATACCACTTGAGCTAAATCCCTGTTCTGATGGTCATTCTAAAAAAGCACAAAACTTTAAAATTTTGATGAAGTCTAATTTATTCTTCATTATTGCTTATATCCAAAAATTCTTTACTAAATACAAAATTATGAATTCTTATGATCAATTTTGACTTAGCCTTTAAGGTTGGTGTATTGTGTAAGAGTTATCTCAGTGCCAGTCTATCCATTTATCACATCACAACTATTTAAAATCCCTTTCTTGGCAGGGGATTTAGCCCAGTGGTTCCAGCGTCTGCCTGGCAAGCGCAAGGTCCTGAGTTCAATCCCCAGTACCACATACCAAAATGCTGGGTGTGGTGTCTCATGCCTGTACTCCCAGCACTTGGGAGGCAGAGGCAGGAGAATTGATGAGCTCAAGGCTTGCCTGGGCTACGTAGTGAGTTCAGAGCCAGTCTGAAATACAAAGTGGGACCCTGTCTCAAAAACCGAAACAAAACAAAACAAAACAAAAAAATAAATAAAAGCCCTTTCTTGCTGGGCCTGTTTTTGCAAGCCTATTAGGAAGGGAGGAAGGGAGGATCACTGCAAGTTACAGGCCAGCCTGGGCTGTGTTATAAGACCCTGTCTCAAAAAATAAAAAATTTAAAACTTTGCTTTTCCTTTTTAATGGTCTTGTTTCCCTTTCAAAAATCAACTGGCCATAAAAGTCTGGGTTTATTTCTGACCTCTTAGTTCTAGTCCGTTGATCTATGTATCTATTCTTTTCTTTTTTTTTTTTGAGACAAGGACCTTGCATTGGTCAGGCAGGTGGCAGAACCACTGAGCTAAATCCCAGACCCTTTAATATTTTACTCATGTTTTCTGTTATTTTATCAGTGAAAAATGTTTGTCCTTAGTCTGCTATATGAATGATGTTTTTCTCTAGCTAATGGGCACTTCTGTCTTTCATAGTTTAGGTTTCAGAAAGAAGACTTTTGTTCATTTTAGTCTTCTTTTTTTTTTTTTTTAATTGGTTCCAGTCTCACTTTTGCCTCTTTTTATTCAAGTTCTTTTCCTAAGATAATAACTTTCTAATTTATAAGTCCAGTAGATATATCTTAATTTTTTCCTAGCCAACCTCTCTAGATTTGAGTTTATTTATTTCTTGTGCTGTAACCTGGGCACAAATAATAGTCCCTGTTTGTAAAATGTTCTTTGCTGTCCTTTTTTTTTTCTTGAGCCAGGGTCTTGCTTTGTAGTTCAGGCTGATCTGAGTTCCCTATGTAGCCCAGGCCAGCCTCGAACTCACAGCAATCCTCCTGCCTCTGCCTCCTAAGCGCTGGGATTACAGGCATGAGCCACCATGCCTGGCACTGGTATGTGGTACTGACTGCTGGCATTGTTGCATGTGGTTACCGGAGATCTAACCCCGGACCTTGCGCTTGCAAGGCAGGCGCCGGAATCACTGAGCTAATCTCCAGCCTCTCTTAGTTGTCTTTTTAACTGTTAAAGTGTTATTAGTTTTCCTTTACCTGTCCCTTTGTAATGGTATCCAAAAGTCTTTTTCCTTTTTGTCCTAATCTTATTTTTCCTGAGTGATATTTTTCATGTCCTGAATATGGCTAATTTTCTCCCTAGTCCACACTTCTCTTTTTGATCTGTTTGCCCATGGCTGCTAGATGTTCCCAAGAAGTGACTGATAAGTACTTTCCTGTGTCCAGAAAACAATTTCATCATTTTTCTTGTCAAGCCTGTTCTTCCTCCTGTACTCTTTATCCTAATTAATGTTTTAATGGCCACATCGTCAGTTTATTGAGTTCAGCCAGAAACCTAGAAATACATTTGATTCATTTTTTAACTCCACCCTTATCCAATTGGTCATAAAATTTTATCAATTTTCCTTCCTTTATTTTGACAGGGTCTCTCTATGTAGTCAGGTCTGGACTTAAACTCAGTATGTAGCCCAGACTAGCCTCAAATGCAAGATGATCTTCCTGCCTCAGCCTTCTGAATTCTGGGCTTCTATGCATGCACTTCAACACCCAGCATCTCTAGTTATTTTTTTTGCAAGAATATGGAGTTAGGTTGTTTTACATTACATAAATCTAAGTACATTTTAGTGAGGTATTTATCACATAAAGTTGCTTTTTTTTTTTTTTTTAGACAGGGTCTCACTTTGTAGTTCAGCCTGGCCCTGAGCTCACTGTGTAGCCCAGGCGGAGCCTCTAACTCACAGCAATCCTCCTACCTCTGCCTCGTAAGTGCTGGAATTACAGGTGTGAGCCACCACGCTCAGCACTGTGGTATGTGGTACTGACTGCTGATGGGCATGAGTTACCACACCCAGCATTGTGGTATGTGGTTACAGGGATTGAATTTGGGACCTTGCATTTGCAAGGCAGATGCCAGAACTACTGAGCTAAATCCCTAATCCCTTAAATATTTTTCACAGTAAGCTCACACCAAGCCAACTAGTCTAGTGTATTGGGAACCATTATAATAAGTCATTATAAGGATCTTGAAGTATTTGTGTCCTTTTGAGAACTATAGAATTTTTAGAGCTTTAGAGACCATATAGTATGCATGTAGTTGGCAACATGTTTATAGTTAATTCTTCCCATAAAAGATTAAACTGGGCCAAAAGGGTAGAGTTTTAATTTCAAAATTTATTTCAAATCCTTGACAGTCATTCATAAACATTAAGAATGTGGTGACACTATTTTTAAATCAGAATGTTCTGAGGAATGTTATGTTTTTTAGATTCAGATTTAATATTGTAATGTAACAGGTTTATAAATTATTGCTAATTTGGACTAATATATGTAGGTCTAAAAAATTCCTAGCCTATATATAAAAATGAGAGTCTATTCAAGAATTTGATCATTTGTGAAGATGAACGGTTTCATTATCATATCTCCTTGTGCTGCTTCTTTTCCCTCTAACAAAATTCCTCAACTAATGACCCCATTTTTTTTCCATAAAAGGGTACTTCAATAACAAACATTATAGATCAGAATGACAAAGAAGAATATAAGATTTGAAAGTATCTCAATGTGCTATGATTGCTTCTATTTACAGAAGGAAAGAAGTTCTGTGTTGGGCAAAAGCTAAGAGTGATGTTGGAGGAGACAAGTGAATGAAGAGAACAAAATTACATCAAGGCAGGAGAAAGAAGGGTAAACCAGCCATGGTTTTATATGTATATGAAGGAGTACTATGCAGCCATAAAGAAAGATACATTAGAATCATTTATGGCTAAATGGATACATTTTGAGGCCATACTCACAAGTAAAATAAATAAGACACATATGGGTAAATATATTGTTTCTGTGGTGTGAGAAACTGAAGGAATAAATGAGGATCAAAATGTATAACAGGTATTATGAAGTAGGAAGAAAATGTTCAGAAGGGAAGGAGAACTAGGGAGGGGAAAAGAAAAAATTTGATAATAAAAAGGAAAAAAATGGAAACAAAGTTATGTATATGGGGATTGGGGAGTTGTAGGGAGGGCAGGGCAATAGGAAAAAATGAAAATCAAGATACATCATGTACAGGTACAAATTCTCAGTGAGGAATGTGATCATAATATATACCTAAAATGTATCAGTAGTTTTCCAATAAAGGAAAGAAACCCTTACATACTACCCTAAAAAAAAAAAAAAAAAAGAAAGAAAATGTTCAAAAGGAAAAGAAAAAGAGAAGGTTGGGAAAAATAAAGGAGGGAAAGAAAAAAATGGATGGTTAAAAAAAAGGAAACAGAGCTTCTGTTTATAGGAGTAGGAGTTGTAGGGAGGGCAGGGGATAGGGAAAAAATGAGAATCAAGATGTGTTATGTACAGTTACAAATTCTCAGTGTTGAATGTGATCATGATATATGTATAAAATGTACCAATAAAATTAATTTTTTTGATTTTTTTTTTTTTTTTTTGAGACAGGGTCTCGCTTTGTAGTTCAGGCTGGCCTTGAGCTCAACCTCCAACTCACATAACAGCAGTCCTCCTGCCTCTGCCTCCCGAGTGCTGGGATTACAGGCACCATGCCCGGCACTGTGGAATGTGGTGCTGATTGCTGCTGGGCGTGAGTCACCACACCCAGTATTGTATGTGGTTACTGGGAAATTGAACTGAGTCCTTGCACTTGCAAGACAGGTGCTGGAACCACTGAGCTAACTCCCCAGCCCCAATAAAATTGATTTTAAAAAATTCAGGCACGACCACAAGACTGTTCATGAGCAATAGAAGTATCAAGCAACAGGTAACAAAAACCAGCAATTTTTATTCATTTATTGATTTACCTGTCTCTTGGTTCAAACATATGAGGTGATTTATAAACATACATATGGAAATGTATAGAATAAATTTCGTAGGGTATAGGGGCAAGTAGTTGGTTTGCCTCAGTAACTCCCTAAAGATAAATTCCCTGTGTTATATATTTGGGCAGTGTTGCAAGGGAGAGTGCATAGTCCACAGCTGTTCACACCCTGGCCGGAAGATTTGTGAGGGCATCAGAGTACACGTTCAGGTTGCCAGCACAGTTGTTCTTGAACCAATCTTTTAAACTTCTAAAAACCCAGTGGAAGGATATATTACCATTATTTTCTTAGTTGCAATGATTTATTGAGGTAGTGTGGTAGCATGAAATTTAGTGAGTGGGGATAAGACTAGAATCTTGGAAGAGAGAGGTAACTTCTTTGGGAGACTAGGAGACTGTGCCTCTCCTACTGAGAAACACTGCCTTAGTATTCTTTATTTACTCACTTAAAAAGCATTTATTACAGGGCTGGGGATTTGGCCCACTGGTTCTGGTGCCTGTCTTGCAAGTGGCAGATTCAGTCCCTGGTAACCACATACAACAATGCCAGCCCTGGAGACTCATGCCCATCAGCAATCAGTACCACATTCCACAGTGCCTGGGCTCACACCTTTAATCTCAGCATTAGGGAGGCAGTGGCAAGAGGATTGCTGAGTTCGAGGCCGAATTCAGGACCAGCCTGAAAAAGACCCTGTTTCAAAAAACTAAAAAAAAAGGATCTGAGATGGAAATGGAGCTTCCTAGAGAATACTCTACACAAAGAAGCACAATAGACTTAAGATGTGGGCTTAAAATTTCTTGTTTTGAAAAGCAAATGGCAGAAATTTTAAAATTTAAGTTTGAGATACAGACAATATAGATTCTCTTAAATTTAAAAGAATCATTTACCAAACAAGTGAATCAGTTCTAGTGTGAAGTTTGCCATTAGGAATGTTAAGGATACCTGTTCTGGGTAGACATTGTCCCATGGAGTATATTGAGGGTAGAGTAAAGCTGGATTTTAGCCTTTCTTAGCTGCTTGGTCTAGAGCTGTTGTATAGGAAGCAATTGTACACGTTTGCAGTGATTCTAAATACGATTTTAATTTGCTTCCCTTCTGAAATTCTTTTCTCTTTTTTTGGTAGTGGTTTCAGGGATTTAACCTCTAGGGCTTTCACAGTGCAGTACATCCCCCTTTTTAATTTTTATTTTTATTTTGAGGCAGGGTCTTGCTAAGTTACTTAGTTGTTCAGCTGGGCTTGATCTTTCAATCCTCCTGCCTTAGCCTACCAGAGTGCTGGGATTCTAAAAGTGTGCAGTCATGCTTGAAGGTTGATGGGGGTTTTTTTGTACTGGGAATTAAACTGAGGGCCTACTGCTTACCAGCCCTGTTGAAATTATTACATGGGGCTGGGGATATAGCTCAGTGGTTCCGGCGCCTGTCTTGCAAGCGCAAGGGCCTGGGTTTGATCCCTGGTAACCACATAACAATACTGGGCGTGGAGACTCACCCCTGCAGCAACCAGTACCACATACCACAGTGCCGGGCATGGTGGCTCACGCCTGTAATCCCAGCACTCGGGAGGCAGAGGCAGGAGGATTGCTGTGATGTGAGTTGGAGGCTGAGGTCAGGGCCAGCCTGAACTACAAAGCGAGACCCTGTCTCAACACCCCCCCCCCCAAAAAAAGGAAATTATTACAGAAGCTAAATTGTATAAAACAAGACTATACTACAGGTATAACCACATAAAAGAATTCTTAGATAATATTCTCTATCGGTAGTTTTTTTTTTTTTTTTTTAAACAGGGTCTTGATATATAATTTAGGCTGGCATTGAACTCACTCGTGATCCTCCTGCTGCAGCCTCCCAGGTGCTAGAGTTACAGACATGTGCCAAGTTACATGAGGGTTTAAAAAGTAATACCAAGATCCATATATCTTTTACCCAGTTGAATAATAATATAGCAAATAAATTGACATTGATTCAGTCCACTGACCTTAGATTTCATCAGTTTTATATGTATCCATTTGTGTGTGTGTATTGAGTTCTATAAAATTTTATCACGTGAGATTTGTGTAAGTATCAGTGTCAAGATACAGAGCCGTCTTATCAGAAGACTTCCTCACGTCATCCTTTTGTAACCACAGCCACTTCTTTTGGCAAACTGTTGGTGATGACTAATCTGTTTACTCCCGCCATAATTTTGCCATTTCCAGCATGTTACAGAAATAAAATCATATCATATGTAACCTTTTCACACTGGCATTTTTATTCATCATCATCCCCTAACGCTGTCCAGTTGTTAGACATATCAGAATTCATAGATGGACCACAGTTTGACCATTCACTGCAGGTCATTAGGATTGTTTTTATGTTTTAGCTGTTGTGAAAAAAACTGTTAAGAAAATTTGTGTAGAGGTTTTTGTGTTAACAACATAAATTTCATTTCTTTGGGATAAATGCCCCAGAATGTAATTGCTGAGTATGGTAAGCACGATTAGTTGTGCAGGGAATTGTTACATCCTTTTTTAGAGTATACCATTTTATATTTCCTTCTTTTTTTGTTGTTTTGTTTTTGCAAATACTGGGGATCAAACTCAGGACCTTGTGCCTGCTAGGTAGTTGTGTAGAGCAGCTAATAATTCTTTAATAATTGCTCGGAGAAGTTCATTAGTGGTCTTAAATTTATTGCATAATATCTACATTTATGTTTTTCATTATTTTTTGTGTTCTTCTGTTTTTTCTTCTCTCAGCTTCTTTATTACCCTATGATTAATTCTGCTGATACAATCTGAGACTTTTGTTTTGAACGATAGTAAGACTTTGTGTTTCATTCCCACCTTCACCTTACAGTGCTTATTTAAGCCTGAAGGTTGTTTCTGCTTACTCATTTCTTATGCTTTGTTATTCTGGTTTTTATTCTAGGTATATACCTTTGAGTAATTCTTTGATCAGAAATCTGAGAAAAGCAAACTTAGTGTTTTCATATACCCCAAAATGTATTTTTTCACTCTCATACATGAATTTGAGTAGGTGTAGAATCCTAGGTTTAAAATATGTCCTGTTGTCCCAGGACTGCTTGTTGAAATAGTGATTCATTTCTCACCGAGTAGACTTGTCACGCTTGTCAGACACTGATGGGTCGTAGATGCTTGGGATCCCTTCCCAACTCTCACTTCTATTCCTTTGACCTCTGTGTCCATCCTTACACTGGTGCCAATGTTTTGAATACTGTATCTATCCTTATAGTAAGTTTTGAAATCAGTAAATGATTTCAAACAGTCTTTCTGTTTAGGTTTTTTTCAAGATTGTTGTAGAATTCTGAGTTCCTTGCATTTCTATATGAAGTTTAGGTTTTGTTCATTTCTGCAAAGAAAAATGCATGTGGAATTTTGATGGAGAATGCTTAATTCTCTCTGGTACCTTAACATTCGTGTAGTTTGTGCTGCTTTGTATTTCAGTCTTGCTTTTATGCTGGTTCATCCTTACATGAGAGTCCTTGTTAGCTTTGCTGTGAACGCTGTTTGTTGTAGCAGGTCCTCACTGATTATAGTGGAGAGGACAGTGAACGTGTGATGAGCTATACTAGTCGTCAGTCTTCTTTACTGTAGTTGTTATTTATTTGGCCTGAGTGTTAATATTCACACAGGCTCTGTTTTGCCTGTCTGATCCAGGTGTTCATATTCATTGTTTCTACCTAGGACTGTATCGTTGTGTACTCTCTGTGCTACTTTCACTCATTCATGCTGTAAATTTTGTTTTAGTTCTTCCTGCTGTCTTCCAAGACTGCACTTACTTTACCTTGAGGACTGCTCCCCTACCTGTTGGCCTAGACCACTACTCTGGATATATAGGACTGTGATTTTCTATTTTACTCAGATTTTATCAGCTTTTTGTATTTTAATGATTTTCTATAGCTCTGTTCCACAAAGAGCATTTCTTTCTTTTGATTATTATTATTTTTTGTTTCTTAAGATGACTTCTAAGACTTGGGGAAGGTGAGTTTGCTTGTAGTGTGCTCAGCTACCATCTCCATTTAGTCAGGGACTATGCATGTTATGTTTATAGTGAAGTAAGCTTAGTAAAAAGAAGAAAAAAAATTTTAACTGGCCAAAATTTGATGAAATCATTGAAGAAATTATGTTTCCCATTTTTAAGATTGTTTTTTAAGCAATCACTAATGAAGATTGGCAGTTTGAATGTCTAAAAATAAAAACTATAATGAAAAAATTTCAGATAAGGAATAATTTCATGAAATTGAAGTGGCATAAATTTTTTCAGAAATAAGAAGTAAATAAATACACATTTGTTATTATTATACTGCTGTGTTACTGGTTTCACTTTTTCCTGCTCTTTGGATGAAGGAAGAACACAAAGGTTCTGAAATCAGTGCCCACTTTGCCTGAAGAACCCTCTATAGAGTGAGTTTTAACCTGTGCTTGTCAGAGTCCTGTTATTTACTGAGAAAGATACATGCAAAGATGTTTGACAGAGGTTCTCAAACCTAGCCTTGTGCTTGCTTGGCAAACCCCAGCTCACAAAGGGATCTTTGATTAGCGCTTTGGTTCTGTAGTGTTCAATTACTCCTTCAGTGTTGTTCTACAATCCAAATCATAACTAAATATTTTGGCATGTTTCTTTCTAGTACTTTTAAAAAATCATGCTTTACACAAATTTAAGCATTAGGGTATTCTCCTTCTTCTAGTCTGAAATTAATGTCTACACAGTGGGAATCTTGGAATTAATAAAGACCATAACAGCACAAAAAAAATGTAAGACACCTAAAGATAATCATAGTTAAAATTTGGTGTATGTCCTTGCTGTATTTTTCATGAATATATACTTTTTGTTTACTAAAATGATATTATACTCTAATACTATTTTGTAACTTGTTCATTTGTAATAAATGTGAATGTTTTGTCATGTTAACAGTCCTGATATATTTTTAAAGAGGTGTATAGAATATGTATGTATTTAAGTATGTCTTTTTAACATACTTAATTGTCTATCATTGGATATTAAAAGTGTTTCTAAATTTTTATCCTATAAATAATGCCATAGTTAATATCGTTATCCATACAATCTTCCATGCATCTATGATTATTTCTTTAGGAATAGATTCCTAGAAGTGGAATAGCTGGGTCAAAGGGTATGTACATTTTAATGCTTTTGATAAATCAAAATGTCAAGTTTTAAGCTAATCACTCGTTATATTTTGTCTTATATTGCTATCTAATTGTTTTATGTGTCTGTCTTGTCTTCCTGATTAGAATATAAGCTTCTTGAGGGTAAGACAGTCTTTATACATTTTCGAAAGTATGGCTTCTCATGCTGGACTCAGTAGACATCCACATGTGTCCTATTAGTCCAAAGCAGTGGCTCTCTGGATTTGTGGATGTCATAAACCTGACATCAAAAAAGAAAGAAAACTATAAGGGTACAAATTTTCTGTTTTTTCAAGGATGGATGATGTTTTTTAAAAAAAACAACCCTAGTTACCATTTTCTATTGTCATTTTCTTATAAAATAAAGAATATTTAACCATAAAAAGTTACTAATCTGAAAAAAGGGTAGGCTTTTGAAGAGAAAATTTTAGATTTTTGAAAAACTGATCACTCATTTTTTTTCATTTTTGTATTGATCTGAGAATCTTTACCTTAGTCCAGCAGTGGACTGTAGACCCACATTTGAGATCCATTTAAAGGATTTAGAGGATTAAAACATAAACCCTTTGCAAGATTAATAATTTCCCTCCTTACAAGTTTAACTTTCCCATGATATTAACTGCACATGGGTAGGTATGTCAATTCATTACACAGAGTTTGTGTATCTCCCATGTAAAGTACTATAGTAAGCAAGCTAGAGTTTATTTAAGATCTGAATATATTTCCAAAGTCTACCATTTAAAAATACTGTCTTAATGCTGAACATGGTGGCTCACGCCTGTAGTCCTAGCATTCAGGAGGCAGAGGCAGGAGGATTGCTGTGAGTTTCAGGCTCACCTGGGCTATATATAGTGAGCTCAGGGCCAGCCTGAACTATAAAGTGAGACCATGTCTTAAAAAAAATAAATAAATAAAAGTAAAAAAAAAAATCTTTGCAGGGAATTTAAGACAGGGTTTCAGACTTAGAATGCCTTAGTTTGAATCCTGATATTTAGTCACTTAAGTTTCCTTATAAAAGGATGATGATAATATCTTCTTCAGGTTGGTTTAATAGCTTTTTTACAACTTCTGCATCACTATAATATTCATTTTTGCCTTCCTCATCAGAGGATGAGCTCTTAAGTATAGGAGTCATCTTTCTTTTGCAACCCAAGGTCCTAGCATAGGAGCTCATGCATATGAGGTGCTTAATGAAATGACTTGAATCAGGCCAGGAATGTAGCTCAATAGCACTGTGCCTGCCTTGCAAGCACAAGATCCTGAATTGAATCATTGATACCGAAAAAAAAAAAAAAAAAAAAGACTTGAATCAATACAGGATTGTTATTAGAATTATATGAGCTAATATATGTGGAAGTTCTTAGCAAACTTAATACTATACACACATGTTTTTATCGTCAATAAGAGCTAGCTTTGGGAGCTATCAATACTTTGGAAGAGAAAAAATTCACTCTATTTAATTGTTCCATAAATGTATTGTACTTCTGTTTTATAAGAAAACAAGTTTTAATATGGGTTAATGTGGAGTTAATTTGCTTTCTGGGAAGGCAGATATACTCCCCTCTCCACCCCATGGAAGTACCAAGATAGTAAGTAAATGTTTGTTTTATTTAATTACTATCATAGAATTTTAATAAGATCAGCTTATTTCTTGTTTAAAAATTGGTGCCCATTGCTTTATAACTAATACAAGAAGAATACTAAGTCTTGAAGAGAACTGGAGCCTGTGTTAGGAGTATAACATAATAGTTTGGGGTAGAGCTTCTTTTTTGACATTCACTGACTTAAAATGTCACTGTTTCTTGTTCATATAGCTCTTGGTGAATTTTTGCCACAAGATGGCATTGGTGATTATTGAGTACACATACTTTTGGATCACAATCATAAAAAATGGTGTACTTAATTATATTCTTTTGGGGATAAGAGTTGAACAGCTTCATTGCTGCTTATATATTAATTGAAGTTTAACCTCCAAAACAATTAAGTGCTACATTATTTTCTTTTTGTATTCCAAGTATTGTTTTGTTTCTTGTTTTTCTGTCCTTATAACTACATTAATTATGTATTATTTGCAATGTGCTTATGTGTCTGACTTATTGCTGATAATTGTGGTAACAGGTAAGAAGAAAATACGATGGGACCCAGTTAGGAGACGCTTCATTCAGTCCTGTCCCATCATAAGGATCCCTAACAGGTTTTTGAGAGGTGGGTGATAACTAGCAAGAGATCTGTGCTTCATGTGGGTTAAAGAGAACTTTGAATGAATTTCTAAACTCAAAACTCTGTTATTTAAAAAATTGTCTTGTTAGCTAAAGTTGGTTTAAGAAAATTCTAGAACTTAGTTTCATATTGACCATTGTTGGAATTATAATTTTAAGTTTTTGGGAAGTCAGAATCTCTTAATGTATATTAGTTGGTAGAAATAAATTATCTCACCGACCCAGTGGTATTATTTTACTACAACCACTTTGAATAAAACTTTGGATGAATAATTTATAAAATAAGAATTTAAAAATATTCATAGGTATTATTTTCTAAAGACAATGTTAAATTATATGATCATATAAAATAAAAAATTTCTTAAGTCAAATTCCATAAATAAAAAGAAGGAAATACATGTATGGATGTTAACACTATGAACTTACAAAGAACACTTATAAATCAATAGGTATAAAGCAAATGGCCCCTGGGAAAAATAATAATAAATAACCAATAAATATAATCGATCCATAAAGAAGAAATACTAATAAATACAAATATTTATTTATTTATTTATTTTTTGAGACACTTTTGTAGTTCAGGCTGGTCCTGAGCTCAGCCTTGAACTCACAGCAATCCTTCTGCCCCTGCCTCCTGAGTGCTAGGATTACAGGTGTGAGCCACCACACCCAGCCAGATATTTATTTTTGATATTGTTGTAGACACAATAATCAAAACAATAGGATATTTTTACCTATTAGAGTTACAAAGACCAAAATTAATACCATTGATGGCAAGTATATTGTAAAATAAAACTTAAATATTGAAGAAAGTGTAAATTTTATATACCTTCTCTGGATCCAGTTTGGCAAAATATATCAAAACCTTTGACCTAGCAGTTTTTTCTTTTAGAAATGTCACATTCTTCTCTGCTTTTTGTTTTTCTACCAAAAAGATCTCAAAAGAGTATTAAAAACTTGGGTTCACACCATTTTTCTAGATATACGAAACTATTAAGCAGGTATATTTAATATTATCACTAAGTTTTTTTCTTTTTTCTTATTTTGGTATTGAGCATTGAATTTCAGGACCTTGTACTTGCATGGCAGGCACTAGAATCACTCAGCTAAATCTCCAGCCAAAAGGTTTTTTGTTGTTGTTGTTGTTTTGAGACAAGGTCTCGCTTTTGTAGTTTAGTTTGGCTCTGAGCTTAGTCTTGAACTCAAAGCAATCCTCCTGCCACTGCCATGAGCCACCAGGCCCGGCACTGTGGTATGTGGTGCTGATTGTTGGTGGGTGTGAGTCACCATGCCCAGCATTGTTGTATGTGGTTACCAGGAATTGAACCCTAGGACCTTGCGCTTTCTAGGCAGGCGCAGATTCACTGAGCTAAATCCCTGGCCCCTCAAGGTTTTATTAAACTATTTATAAGACCCTGTCTCTGATTTTAGCTACAAAAATTAAAATAAAAACTAGGAACAAGTCCTGCAGCTGCTGTAGGTTTTTCTATATTTACTGTTTATCCTATTTTTAGTAGCCACGTTCCAAAGCATGCAAAGAAAAAAAAACAGGCCTAAATTAATCAAAATGAGAAACTTAGTGTGCCATCTTTTAACATAAATAATGTTACTGATAAAAATTGAGGGGTAATTTTAGTGGTATGTGACAGAAAGTATATTGTGCACATGTAGCTAAGCAGGCCTATCTAATTCTATAACATGTTTCTTCTGATTATAAATTAAAATGCTAATTTATTGGTTAAAGAAACTAAACTTGGGCTATATGAAGAATAAAATCAGGTTTTATAGTTTATTGTTAATATTATTTTAATTATAGTTTTGCTTACTAAGTATAAGTATAAACATAATAAGGGAATAGTTTAATTAGGATACAGAATTCAGCATCATAACATTAACATATAAACGTAAGAATAAAGGAAATAGTGTAATCACTGATTATATCTAGATGAGTTTTATTTTCTTTTCTATTCTCTGTTTTTCAATGTTTCAATCATGGAAAACAAAGAGGATTGCACAGGTAAGTTTCATGGCCTTTGTTATTTGTAAGACTTAAATTCAAACAATGGCTGAGAAAGTGAGTGGGTGTGATAGATAGAACAAGGAGGAAGTACACTCAAGATTAGCAATATCAAAACCAAGTTCCTGAGGACATCCTTTAAGTCACTACTCTTGTCTTAGTTCTCACCTTCTTTGACCTATGTGTAGTGTTTGATGCTGTTGACTACCTGTACCTTCTTAAATTCTTCTCTTCTTTTGGGTTGGATTACTGTATGATCCTAGGGGTTTTCTGCAACCTCTTTGGTTGTTCATTCTGTTTGTTTCACTAACTCCTTCTGACCCACTAAAGATGGGTACTTAGCCGATGTTCTTCTGTCCTCTCCATGACTTCCTTTAGTCGTCTCATCAACTTTCTGAGGTTCAACTATCTTTGTTTGTTCATTCATCCATACATTTCTTCAGTATTTCTTGATTGCTTCTTATATATCGGGTACTGTGTTAGCTTGATGATATAGATTACAGAGAATCAGGTAAACAGATGATTACCGAACAATGTGAGCATAATTCTTGGTAGAAGTACCCTGATAGGGTCATGTGGCATGGGAGCACACAGAACAGGATTCTAACACACTTGCAGGGAAGAGGATGAAAGACAGTGGCCCTCAGGATAACTTTTCAGAAATCACATGCTTCCCAAGGTTGAGTAGGTGTTATTGAGAGAGGGCTGGAATCTCAAACCAAGAGGACCAGGTAGCTTGAGTAAAGGCATGTGGTAAAATGGAGCTTGCAAGCTAGTGAGGGCCGCATCAAGTGTGCATCTCTTGAGGGGAGTTTTTAGGATCTACTTTTGTTTGTTTAGCCAGCAAAGAGATTTAATTAGAAGAACAGGTACAAGATTACTGTAGTTATCAAGTTGAAAAATAATGGCATCTACATTTAAGGTAGTTATAGGAATGGAGAGTAGGGAATCACTTTGAACTATGAGGACATTCAGTGAGGTGGGACTTGGTGATTAACCAAAGATGAGGTGGACCACAGTGCTCTTCCCACGTATTATATTAGAGAGGACAGAAGGCAGATCATAAGAAATATGATGAATTCAGTTTGGTCTTTCCCAGTCATTGATAGTGTATCCTTTAACACTTAGTCTAGAAGTTATTGGTGGAAAACCTCTTTGACATTCCTGTTTCTGCTCTGATTCTTTAACACTTAGTCTGGTATTTGTTTCCTGGGAAAATTCCTTGGCAAGCCTGTGCCCATGTTCTAATGGCCCCTCTGTGTACCTACCCATACCAGCACTTACTGCACAGAATTACAAGTGTTTTTATTTTCTGTGCTTCCTGTTAGACTGTGAGCTCTGGAAGGGCAGGGTCATTGGGATAGTGGCTCGGATTTCTTTATCTCTGGTTTGTAGCAGAGTGCTTATAGTAAGTTTATCATAGATGCTTGAGCTGAATTGAGTTAGTAAGAAAGCCACTATTAGGAAGTAGGATGGCTCTAAATTTTAGATGTTTGTAGCTTCTCTTTCATGGTGGTGATAGTGAAATAATGAATTGTTGAGAAGGTGAAATGCTATTGTTTAATTTTTCTTTTTCTTTTTAACATATCTGTGCTTTTGAAATAGCTACTTCTAAGCCTCTCATTTTAGGAGTCCTTTATACAACCTCTGCTTATGGTTGAAGACAGTTTCATAGAATATTTTTCTGTCAGTAGATACTTTTATAGACCTAGCATCTTTTCTGAGTGGCATTTCAATTGATTAAAAGTTGGGTGTAGTGCAAACAATTCTAGAGTATTGAAAAGTGTTTCCATCATGAAATGATGGACCAAAAGTACTTATTTACTTTTCTCTGCTTCTCAGATATCATTGAAAATGATAAAAAAAAAAACAAATATAAGGCAAGAAATAAACTATAATTGCATTTTAAAAACAGAAAGGGGAGGCTTTGAAGCTAGATTACCTGTGTCTGAATACAAGCTGTGGCATATGCCAGTTATGTGACCTTGAGTTGCTTACTCTTTTTTCTCAACTTCCTTACCTGTAAAAATAGGATGATGTTATAGTACCTACCGCGAAGAGCAATGGTGGCAAACCTATGGCAGGCATGTTGCTTTTCTCCTAAAACAAAAGATGTTACTTTCTCAGTTGTTTTTTCTAAACTAAAACTCAGTATTTAAGTTTAAGTATAGTGTTGGCACTTTGTAAAAATAAGTGGGTTTTGGGTTGCAGTTTGGGTACTTGTCTCTGAATGGCTCACTCTCACTGTCATAGAGTTATTGAGAAGATCCAGAGAGATAATGTGTGTGAAGCATTTAGGGGAGCCTTTTACATTTAGAAAATATTAAGCTAATCTTAGCTGCTTTCATTATTTGTATTGTGGAAGTACCAGGAATTTTGAGGAATTTCAGGGTGGTCAAAAGCAATTGGAATTACATTGGTTTTTTTGGTCTTTTTTTTGAGACGAGGTCTTGTTATATAGTTCAGGGAAGCCTGGAACTCATTATGTAGCCCAGGCTGCCCCCGAATTTGTGGCAATCCTGCCACAGCCTTCTGAGTGCTGGGATTACGAGCATGTGCTACTGTGCCCAGCTAGCATTATATTGATTAAATAGGAAGAAAATAAGCAAAAGGAAAACAGAATAAGCAGGTAGGGGAAAGTAAAAAAGAGAAAGAAAAAACTTGATAATAAGAAAAAATACATAAAACTTATGTATATTGGGGGGTTGTAGGGAGAGAAGGGGAAAGGGGAAAAACGAGAATCAAGATATATCATGTACAGATACAAACTCTCAATGTTGAATGTGATCAATCATAATGTATGTATAAAATATACCAGTAAATGAGAGATTACAGTCAAAAAAAGAAACTAGCACCAAGTAAAACGTAGTTCAAAATAGATGCTCCTGTTGCATAATGGAAATCAGAGGATTTTTTTAGTAGGATTCTTTCCTGAAATTCTAGTATGATATAGGAAGAAGAAGCAGGTTTAGGGGAGGATGGACTATCAGGGCAAATAAGTAAAGAACTACAAAAACTACACAAAATAGTTGCTTGTCCTACTCCTCTGCCCCTTTCATATAAAGAGTTCTAGTGGTAGCATTAGTTCCTAGGATGAAGCCACGAGAACAGCTCTTCAGAAAATGCAGGGAGTTTGCACTGGGGAAGGCTAGTCAGGCATTGTGAGCATTGATAACTGAAGGCGCATGACAGACTTAGGTAATGGATCCACGTCAGATTCATTCACCTGGGAGGCTGGGTGGGACGAGAAAAAGAAAGGGGCTTCATCAGGATTTATGTGCCTTAAGGACATAGCCTGACTTTGGAAAGCTTGTTTTTATTCTTCTAATGGGAAACCTGTCAGTATATCAGTTAATCTACAGTATACCACAGGCATATTTACCATGTAGAGTTTTTGGAGACAGATTAATACAGTTGTTGAAGGAACACATTTCTTACAAATACTAATCAACATTAGTAAGAATAGGTGATCAAGAGTCACTAGACATTTCAGGAGAAGTAAATTTGGAAGAGATGAATAAAATGAACTACTAAAGCTAGCTATCCATTATCTTCTGTTTCTTGGCAACTTAGTGATTTAACTAAAACTTTCTTTTTTTTTTTTTTTTTTTTTTTTTTTAGGTTTTTTGAGACAGGGTCTCGCTTTGTGGTTCAAGCTGGCCCTGAGCTCAGCCTCCAACTCACATCACAGCAATCCTCCTGCCTCTGCCTCCTGAGTGCTGGGATTACAGGCGTGAGCCACCACGCCCGGCACTGTGGTATATAGTACTGGTTGCTGCTGGGGTGAGTCTTGATGCCCAGTATGGTATGTGGTTATCGGGGATCGAACCCGAGTCCTTGCACTTTCAAGACAGGCACTGGAACCACTGAGCTAACTCCCCAGCCCCTGTTTGTTTGTTTTGAGACAAGGTCTCATATAGTTCAGGCTGGCCTTGAACTCAGCTACGCAGCCCAAGCTGGCCTCAAGCTTGTGCCAATTTTCCTACCTCAGCCTCCTGACTGTTGGGATTACAGGCATGAGCCACCAGACCTGGCTCAATACCTTGTTTTGAAGCTAAAAAAAGTTAAAAAATGGCCTGATGCTTTAGCTCCATGGCAAGGTTTTGGGTTCAATCTCTAATATTTCTGGTAGAAACAAGGATAATGAAGAAGCAGAATGGAACGTTAGGGAGTTCTGATAAACATAGGGCCAATAATGAGCCAGATCTATAAATGAAAAACAGCTGGCACAGATGAAACAAGCCAGGTGTGGAATGTGCTTGTGGTCCCTACTACTTGGGAGCTGAGAAGCTGTCGGAGCACTGCTTAATCCCAGGACTTGAAGGCCTGCTTGGGCAACAGAGAGCCTCATCTCAAAAAATAAAACTAATCATTAATATAGTAGTTCTAGACTGAAGATTTGATTGCCAAAATAAAAGGTCACTTTGGAGTTAAATAATAGAAAGGCCCAGGCCTGGGATTTACCTCAGTGGTTCTGGCACCTTGTCTTGCAAGCACAAGAACCCGGGTTGATTCCTCGGTAACCACATAACAATACTGGGTGTGGAGACTCACGCCCAGCAGCAATCAGTGCTTCATACCACAGTGCCAGCCGTGGTGGCTCATGCCTGTAATCCCAGCACTTGGGAGGCAGAGGCAGGAGGATTGCTGTGATGTGAGTTTGAGGCTTAGCTCAGGGCCAGCCTGCACTACAAAGCGAGACCCTATCTCAAAAAAAAAAAGAAAGGCCCAAATCCAGTTACTTTCATGAAATTAAAAAAGAAATATGCAGACTATCTAGTAAGAAGACAGTGGATAGAAAGTACTATATAAGGAAGATTCAGACTTTGAGGATGATACTAAACTATCCAGTATTCATTTCCTAGGAATTACAGAAGAAAAGGTCTGACACCAGGAAGGAGAAAATAAAGAAAAAAATGTTTTCCTGTACTGAGGACCAAGCAAAGAATTGTAAAAATAAGTCAATAAAAAGCATGTTACCATGCTACTTATGATTCTAGAAATAGAAGACAAGGTACACACAATGACTCCAGACAGTATCAGAGTGGCATTGGCTTTCTTATCCCACAGCATGGGTTGCTAAAAGATAGTACCTTTAGTGTTCTGAGGGGACATTATTTTGAAGATAAATTCTAGCCCCAGTAACACTGGGGATGAGGCTCAAAATAAAATAATTTGAAACTTTACCACAGAGACCCATGTCAGAAAAATGAGATGAAGGAGATATTCCCAGTCAAGTGAAAATTCCCAAGGATTAGAGATAAGAAGCAGTAGTATGCAAAGAAGCCAGTGAAGTTAGAGTTGCCTTTAAGGGTCACAATGCCTTGTAAATTGGTAAGAGATTTCTAAGAATATGGAAGAATAACACAAATACATGTGCATACATCTAAGTATAAAATTATTCTATAACTGAAATTAAACAAATTGGGAGTAGTGCTTCATTTCTTATACTTTTAAATTTTAAAATGTAAAAGATGTTAAAAATTCGGCAAGCTGGGCCAGGGATTTAGCTCTGGTTCTGGTGCCTGCCTTGCAAGTCGAAGGGCCCGGGTTCGATCCCCTGGTTACCACATACAGTCCTGGGCTTAGAGACTCACACCCAGCAGCAATCAGTACCACATACCACAGTGCCTGGCGTGGTGGCTCACTCCTGTATTCCCAGCACTCAGGAGGCAGAGGCAGGAGGATTGCTGTGATGTGAGTTAATTAATAAAATAAAAATTCAAATAATATGGAAATACATAGAATGAAAAGTGAATATCTTTACTGTAAACATATATATTGAGTCTGTATAAAGCAGAAGAAAAAAGACTCAATAGATATGAGTCTTTAGCAGGTATTTCTAAAAAGAAAAAAATCTAAATGGCCAATAAACTGAAAAGTATTCACCTTCAGTAAAAATGAGAGTACTTATTAAAAACCATGGATATGTCCATAAACCCATATACATGACTAAATGAAAAATCTACAACAGCAGTATTGAGTACTGAGAAGGACATGAAACACCAAGAATTTGCCTGTACTGCTGGTTGGTGTGTAAATAGGTGCAACCATTTTGAAAATATTTTATCATGATCTAGTATGGTATAAATTCACATTAAGGGGCCAAGGATTTAGTTCAGTGGTTCCAGCGCCTGCCCTGTAAGCACAAAGTCCTTAGTTCAGTCCTGGGTAACCACATACAACAATGCCAGGTGCGGTGGCTCACATCCATCAGCAATCAGTACCACATACCACAGTGCCCGGTGTGGTAGCTCACACCTGTAATCCAGCACTCGGGAGGCAGAGGCAGGAGGATTGCTGAGTTCGAGGCCAAGTGCAGGACCAGCCTCAACTACAAAGTGAGACTGTGTCTCAAAAACTAAAAAATAAATAAATAAATAAATTCATATTAAGATTCAGAAATTCAATGTCTAATTTTATAGCAACAGAAATATGGACCTATGCACCTGAAAAAATGTACAAAGTGTTTATAGTAACATTACCAGCCATAAAATTTATAGCACTCAAATATTCATGCACAACTTAGAATGGACAAATAAATTGTGATGCGTATTCATATAGAAGCATACTTATTTTGTGATAGAAATAAACAGACCACTTCTATTACTCTCAACAGCATGGATGATTTTTTTTTTTTTTTTTTTTGACACATGGTCTCGCTTTGTAGTCCAGGCCAGTCTCAAACTCACAGCAATCCTCCTGCCTCTGCCTCCTGAGTGCTAAAATTACAGGCGTGAGTCACCACACCTGGCATTGTGATATGTGTTTACCAGGGATTAAACTCAGGATTTTGTGTTTGCCAGGCAGACGCTGGAACCACTGAGCTAAATTCTCGGCCCCATTGTGGATGAATTTTAAAGCCATAACTATGAATATAAGAGCCCAGAAAGACTTTGTCTATATAATCTAAGGTGCACTTCAAAACTAAGCCAAAATAAAAAGTATTATTTAGGGGTGCACCCTTAGGTATAATAAAGCAGTGTTTATGTAATATTCTTCCTATTTCCCTTTCTCCCTCCCTCCTCCTCCCTTTCTCCCTGAGTCTCCCTCTCCCTCCTGCACTCCCTCTCCTTTCCCCAATTTCATGTACTGGGGATTGAACCCAGACTCTCTTCCCTTTGAGCTACAGCTGCAGACCACTTTTACTTTTTTTTTTAGCTTTAAGACAAGGTTTTGAGTCAGGTGGAGGCCTATAATCCCAACATTCAACAGGCTGAGGCAGGAGGATTGGCACAAGTTTGAGGCCATCCTGGGCTACATTGTTGAGTTTAACACCAGCCTGAACTATATAGCAAGATCTTGATTAAAAACCAAAGATTATAGCTATGTCACTAACTTGCCTAGGCTAGGATCAAATTTGAGATCCTTTTACCTCAGCCTCCTAGAGTGCTGGGATTAGAGGTTCATGCTCATGCCCAGTTCCTATTTTACTTATTTAATTTTGAAACAGAATCTTACTAAATTGCTAAGACTCGCAACTTGAGATACTCTTTCCTTAACTTACTCAGTAGCTGGGATGATGGGCCTGTACCATGGTGACCAGCTTTTTTTTTCTTTAGACAGGGTTTCACTATTTATTTCAAGCTGGCCTTGAACTCATTATGTAGCCTACAGTGGTCTTGAATTTTCAACATCTTTCTGTCTCAGCTTCCAGAGCATGGGGATTGCAGGTGTGCACCACCATACCCAGTTTACATATTCTATTTCTTGACTTGCATGATGATTAGAGGTTCTTTTTAAAATAACTTAAATTCTACATCTACATTTATTTCTAGAATAATTTTTTTTAACAATATGATTTACTTATAAGAAACCAATAGCAAGCATCATATCTAATACGGAAACCTGACCAAAATCTTCCTTAAAAGAAATGAGGTGAGAGTAACCACTGTCATCTCCCCTGTTCATCCTTATTCTGGAGGTTTCAGTCAGAACAATAGAAAAAAACAAAGAAAAAAGAAAAGAAAAAGGAAGAAAGGGAGGAAGGAGAATTAAGGAGAATATAGAAAAGGGAGAAAGTTGTCATTAATAGCAAATTATTTTGTTAAAAAACAAAACAAAAATTATTTTGTTGTCTGTAGAATTCAAGATAATTATTGATAACTACTAGTGGAATTCAGAAAAAAAAAGATAGCTACATGTATGGAAATATATAAAGTAATATATTTAGAAATAAAAAGGGAAAATGAAACTATGCTCATAGCTGTTTTAAAAAGCAAGAATAAATGGCTAGAGATTATGTTCCTCATGAATTATTCCAAATAACATTCTCAAATGATTTTTTAAGGATTTAATTTTTACTTTGCTATAATTTCAGACTTAAAATAAAATTAGAAGAATGGTAAAAAAAAAAAAAAAAAAATTCCCCAGTATCTTTCAGGAAGCCAAATGTTGGCGTTGTAGTATCTCATTTGCTTTATCCTGCTCCTCTTCTCTTCCTTCCCTCTTACATTATGGGCGTGTATAAGTAAACATCTGCACACATGTATTTTTTCTGTTTCAGCCATTTGAAAGTAAATTGCAGATGTGATGCCCCTTGACGCCTAAGTACTTTAATGTCCCTGAAAAACAAAGACCTTATCTTATATAACTGCAGAACATGTATCAAAATAGGAAATGAATACTATAAATAATAGTCAAAATTAATAGTAGTGCCTAAATTACAGACTTAGTCCTGATTTTACCAGTTATCTTTTACTGTCATTCATAGCAGAAGAAAATCCTGGACTGTGTGTTGAGTTTTCCTGTATCTTCAGCCTCCTTCAGTCTTGCGCATTTTCTCAGCCTGTCTTTGTCTTTTTTGACATTTAAATGTTTGCAGTACATAGTGTTTATATTATGGAACGCCCCTTAGTTTGGATTTTCCCAGTGTCTCTCATAATGGCATTCAGCTTGTGCATTTTAGGCAGGACCACCACTGACATATATTGTGTTTATCTCATTGTACATGGTGTCAGTCAACTTGTCTTATTACTGGTGATGTTAACTTTGATCACAAGGATAAGATGTTGCCTGCCCAAGGGACATTTGCACAGTTAGAACTTATTAGAACACTCATTGCAAGAGTAAATGGAGAAAAATAGCTAAGATGTTTTCATAAAACAGTAACACAAAAAGAGACTTTGTCCTAATAACAAACTATAATAATTATTTAAAAACTGTAATAATTGACACATGGATAATGCTACAGGAATAGGAAAAAGGACATTGAAACTCAACAAAGCCCAGAAGTCCGTGCATATATGCAATATTTCTGTAAAAATGCCTACTTAGATTGTGTTAGCTTTCTCAAATGTACTTTGATCAACACTTGAAACTAATTCGTGGTGGTAATGCTGCAGTGTGTCAAAGCAAGTTTCTTTTATTCTTGCTGTCATAAATACTAAAGTGACTATGCCCTATGAAGCCAGCAAGTCTTTACATAAACATGTCATGTGGCATATGGAGTCCTTACATAATCAAGTAACATCTTTGGTTGATTGAATAGATTGCTTTTGGACTGAGTGGTTTGGGCTGAGGACAGTAGAAAGGTCTGCCTATTCATCAAGGTTGAGAACCAGCTGAACTAGAGACTTCTTTGGCTTTTTTTGTTGTATGTTGAAGACTTGTTCAGAAGGAAATAATATTTGGAAGGAAGTGACTTAACTGATCAATCTTTTAGTTTACTTAGTATCTATTCACTAATTAATGCTTTGAGTAATAAAGACTTTTTTAAATGGTCTTACCATAAATGTTCATTGGCATGCTGGAGGTTGCTATATCATGTAAGTAATAAACTTATTAAGCAATGAATGTTAAATGTTATGTGCTACTTTATCTGTAAGCTGCTACATTTAAGACTGTGATGTTGCTTTATATTTATATATAACAAATTTACATATAACATATAAAACATATATTCTTGAAGAGCAGTAAATTTTATGTCTAAGGTGATTAGACTTGAATCTCACAATTTCCTCTTTATTCTAGAATGGTGGAGGTGGCATCTCACATAAATGGAGTAGGGATAGATTTCACTAAGTGATTTGAGAAAGCAGTCTATCTATTGGGTGGGAGGCAGGTAGTGCCCTACTTCATATAATGCACAAAGCGAGTTTTATGTATATTTAGATTCTGAACATCAATAAAATCAAAACTATGATATTATTAGAAATGACAATTTTATAATGATGCAGAAATAAATGACATGTAAAGCAAAGGCAGGGGGAGCAAATGTGCCATAAAAGGAAAAACAAATGAGAAATCCTATTATACAGAAATCCCTATGTTAAAAGATACTATAAAAAAATTAAAAGACAAGAAGCAGGCCAGAAGAAATATACAGTAAATAATTTTCTCAAATCTGTGAGGATATAAAATAGTAGAAAACAGGGTAAAAAGTGGATAAAAAAATGATCTGACAGTTACTAAAATGAAAAATACAAGTGGACCAATGAACTTGTGCACTGGTAAAATTGGAGAAATGCAGATTAACCTGGCACCAATACATACACATTAGATTGGCACGAATGGAAAGGTTAAAAAGGACATGAACTAGGTACTCTACATACAAAGCCAAGAGTATAAATTGGTCAAGTCTTTTTGGAGAGCAACGTGGCTCTGTAAGAATATTGTATCTCTGGGCCGGGGAGTTAGCTCAGTGGTTCCGGCGCCTGTCTCGCAAGCGCAAGGACCCGGGTTCGATTCCCCGGTAACCACATAACAATACTGGGTGTGGAGACCCACACCCAGCAGCAACCAGCACCACATACCACAGTGCCGGGCGTGGTGGCTCACGCCTGTAATCCCAGCACTCGGGAGGCAGAGGCAGGAGGAT
>PVIR01010978.1:34859-48630 GCA_004026965.1 Petromus typicus | reverse complement strand
AGAAGAGGTGGGCTGGAGCATTTCCTGGGACAGGCCTTGAAGTTCTTCCTGACTCCTATCCCAGTGTTTGTTTACCGATCTGTTTGCAAGGTTCAGTAACTCAAAACTTAGCAAGATGTCTGGGGAACATCCTGTGAATTGGTGATAAGGAAACTCAGGAGTTCTGCATAACTGGTAAACAGCTACCTTTTCCCCTACACCCAAGTACAGCCGAGCATTGATAGTATCACAACCCACACAGCCTTGGATGGTTTGGGGATACTGCCTTGACATTGATCATGTGGTTTTCAACTATCCCAGGCTCATGTCATTTTACACAGGTCTGCATACCATTTTAGGCAATAGTGTACCTACACTATTTCAAAAGTAACATGGAGCTAGTGTGGAGGAGCAGGGAAGGAATGGATTGGTAGGAACTGCAGGTGTTGTGGGTCACATCCAACCTTCTCACATGATTGATTTGTCAATGTATGTCCCATGGGACACATCAGAAGCATTTGATAACCTACTTCAAAATGGATTTCAAACTTGAAAGGAGGTCAGTGAGTAAGTGAGGCAAGCTCTTAACTCTGCAGAGAAGACAATCACAAGAAGTAGCTGAGACAAAAGTATCTTTGAGTAAAATCCTTTATTTCTAGCTTCTTTTGAAAAACAAATCCATGTTCTTAAATCATAAAATGTCATTTTATGGGGAAGCTACCAATTATCATCACATAGCGGCTGCACCTACAGAAGGAAGCTTCTACCCCACTAGCTGTAAGCCCTGTTCCAGCCAAACA
Source organism: Petromus typicus (assembly GCA_004026965.1). NCBI lineage: Eukaryota > Metazoa > Chordata > Mammalia > Rodentia > Petromuridae > Petromus > Petromus typicus. The sequence continues at coordinate 47,851 of PVIR01010978.1, read as the reverse complement.
GCTTTTTTGTACAAGCTATAAAAGGCTGCCTTTTTCAATATAATTTACTATAAATATCCGGAAAACTGTCCTCACAGGAGTATTGTTCTGAAAAGATCATTCACAAATGTGCAGGAGCTCCCTGAGGTTGCTGGTGACCAAGCTGTGTCACAGTTTCCAGGAATCAAGGTCCCTTTGCTTATCTTGGTATGTGCCTTCAGGGGATTTAGACTAACAAGTGTGGATGATGATGATGGTACAAGAGCTATTCTTTTATAATGTTTTTCTTTTTCTTTCTTTTCTTCCCTTCCAGCCCTTCCTTTCTCTCTTTTCTTCTGTCACTCACACACACATACATAGCACATATTGAAACACAAAAACACAATGCTCTCAAAGTTTGATGTAAAATGAATACAGTCCAACAGATATATTTTTAAATCAAAACCAAAAAAACCCAAAAATGTCTGAATCATGATTTTCTACCTGTGGACCTGAAATTTTAAAATAGCACATATTTTTGAAGGTAAAAGGAGAGAGGAAAGACTACTTATGTACCCATCAGGTTAAAGAGTATGCTAATTCACCTGCTACCTCATGTAAATTACTGACTTCAAGACAGTCAAGGGGCCCTTTGTCCAGATGAAATGTCAGTTCTGACATTTTTCCATTTGTTTTATTTAACTTATTTACTTTTGTACACATACTTCTCCAGAAACTATTTCAAAGAAAGTGCCCCCACTAATACTTCTTCACTTGAAATATTCTATCACTTAAGCACATGTTCTCTTTCCCCCAAAAAAAGTTAGGGTGCATATCAAAGACAAATCTGTATCTGACAAATCCTGGGAAAAGATAGGTAGAAAAAAATAAATGAACTCAAGAATTAAATTAGCACACAATAGAAATCTTTTATCGGCATTGTTATCCATAAGACAGGAGTAACTTTTATTCCTATTGCTGGACTAATGTCGAATCTGAGTATTTCTACTAAAATGTTAGTATTGTATTTATTAACGTGAAAACAGTGGGAGAAAAAAAAAACATTTTTGTGCTACTAGGTAGGGTAGCTTCCAATATTGATAACATATTTGGATCTCTGAAATCAAACTGCTTTCACTCGTGTTAGAATCCCACATTGGTCTCCCTAGAGTTGTGTGCATTGATCTGAAAGTTTTGAGCTCTCCACAGATACATCCTTGTGCCTATCACTGAAAAATTCTCCTGTCTACTCATGTTAGAGACCTAACTGGCAGGAAAAAAAGCAAAGACCATTCAAGAAGTTGCATTCCATACAAAGGCTTGTCCTTGACAACAGCCTTCACTATGGACAGTGCTACCCTGGCCTCTTTTTTTTTTTTTTTAATCCCCTGATAAATCTCAACTCTATCACCTGTATCAGTACCCTGGTAGAATGGAAGGAGAAAGACTCATTTAAATTCCACTAACCTTTCAACTCAGATTGGTTTCCCCATTGGAAAGTTAGATTTTCAGAGACTTATAAGTAAATTTTTCCAGGAACAAGAATGTGTAGGAGAGAAATGGGGGTGTTCTAGTCATTTCCTGGGCTTCTCTTGAGCCTGACTAGAACTGAAGTGACATAGTAATACTTGAAATGCTGAACAAAAGATATTTTCTTTGTAGGTAAGAGTGTGACGGAAGCTGTAAGGACTTGACTTGTCATACCTGTCACCTGGGAGAAAGAGACTGGAGACCAAGGAGAAGGAAGGACAAGGAGAATGCATATCTTGTGGGATGTTTTTATTTTTAAATTTTTGAACTGTATGATTGAATGATCAACTCAAAAATTGAAATTATAGTTTAATAAATGAAAAAGCAGAGAAAGCAAAACAAAGGAAAGGAAAGACAGCTACATCATGCAGCAGATAAACTTTCCCATGATAGAAAATGGGAAAAAAGGGATCGATATGTTCTTTATGAAAGTTACTTTCAGTACCAAAGTCTTACCTTTGAAGAGATTCTGTACAGTATAAGCTTTAAATAATCTATTGTAAATATACACTGAGTGAGGGACAGACACTAAAGAGTAATTAGTTGTTCCTTTTTCATAATAGAAAATATTTCCACTTTGTAAAAATAGAAATAGAAAATTTCCACTTTGTAAATATATTGCTTTACAAGCAGTTTTCTGTGGAATTTTTGTGAATAATTGCAATTTACACTTATCCCCCAATCTACTTGCTCTGCATTGTTAACTTTCACTTCATAGCAGAACTATTATTTTAAGAAGCTTTCTTGAATATAGCCCCCTTTCTTTATAATGCATTTTTAATCCATGCATATAAAACTCTAAAACTCACTGTGAAGCTACAACTATAAATCCTTTATGAAACAGTTGAAACATGGCAACGGAAAAGCTTCCTGAAACTCCAGAAATCTACAGAACTCTGGTCAGCACTTTTAGCTGTTATAAATCATACTGGGTATGATTTATAGGTAAATATTGGATAGGTATGACAAGTCAAGTCCTCACAGCTTCCATCACACTCTTACCTACAAATCATACCCAGTGGATTTGACATACTGGGTATGTCAAAAATCATAACTGGGTAATAACCCCAAAGACTTTTACTTTCCTTTCTCTCTCCTCCAAAATAGTGAGAAAGGACAGTACTATGAGACTTCAAAAATAAAAACAACATAATGGGGACTTCGTCTAGGCACCACTAATAAATGCCTCTCTTTTCAAACTAGAGAAATGTATGCAATGTATATAATATATGTATAAATGTCATATTTGTTTTCCTATTCTGGTTATGTGGTATGCTAGTAGAATTTTTAAAAAATGGGTCTTTATTAAAAAAATCAACTTTTGAGTTCACCAATTTCTGTGGTTTAAATACCCCCACCATGACCTCTTTTAAACTACTAATATTCTAGGCTGAGGTAAATCGTTTTCCTCCATATCATCCCATGTCCCCTCTTTACTGTCTGTCCACAACTTAGTTCAGCTGTCAGTGTTTCTCACTATTAACAGAAAACACCCTACCCCAGACTCAGTCCCTGAATTCTTCATCTACCTTCAGTTTTATTGTCAGCAACACTTTTCTAAGAAGCAAAGGTTCCTCATCAATATCCTCTGCTAACTCCAGACAATGCTCAGAGACCTGTAGTGGCCCAGATTCTCCAGGTGAGTTGGCCCACTTCTGTATTGGAACCAGTCACACTAATTAGCTTGTAGTTCCACCAGTTTCTCTGAGTATCTTTATTTGTTTATATTCCTTTTAGTGTCTTTCATCACAGGTACTTTTGTTATACCTCTTTCTTGTACTCAAAACATTTTCCTTCCTTCTCATCAAAGGTAGTTCAGTTACTCTTTGCCTGGAATTTCTGTTTCTAAGCTTTTCTAATACTCTGAACCTTAAACATACTGGTGCAATTGGATGCAAATGCTACATTGCAATGGTTCCTCCATGAATCCACTGATGTTTGCAGCTAAACTTTGTTAGGATATGGGCCTAGTAGAAAAAGGTTAGGGTGGTATTCCCTTAGAGCGTACATCCCTCACTGGTGTCTCCCGCTTTGCTTTTCAGCTACCATGAAGTGATAAGCTTTGCTTCCCACATCTTTCCACAGGACAATTCTGCCTTAGGGCTTGCTGACCTATAGGACAGTGTGCTGAAGATAAAATCTCCTCTATTAATTTTCAGATGGCAAATAACTTACTCAGCAGTGTGAAAGGTGACTAGTCCAGGCACTAAGTTTCTTTTTTTTTTTTTAAGTTTTAATATAACATAACTGAAATATTGATGTTATGTCTCAAAATTGAAACTATTGCCAGTTTTGAGAAGGTACCTTTAAAATGTATTCCCTGTAGAATGAATGGGGCAGGATTGTAGATAAAACAAATTGTCTCAGAGAATTACAAACTTTACTATACTGTGTCAACTTGCTTTCATTTGGTTATTTTATTAGGAAAAAAAGTGTTTGAAAGCACACAATGGATTTGCAAATAAATGTAAGCTAACAACAGTTATTATCATCCTGGGACTTATGTTTAGAATTAAAAACAACCTTAATAGAGAGAAGCTCTCAGAAATAAAGTTTAGCAAGAATAAGTTTATAGGAACATGCTTTGAACAAAATTAAGAGAAAGTTAAAAAAATTTTTTTAATCTTTATTGGTACATTACATATATGCATAATGATTGCACTCCATAATGGGGATTTGTACCGGTATAAGACACAACTTAATTCTCATTTTTTCTCATAGCTGTACCCACCCTACCGCCCCTCTCTCATATACATAAAATTTGTTTCCTTACTTTTTTATTACAATCTCATCATTTTTCCCCCTTCACCCTATTTTACATTGAGCATTTTCTATTTCACAATATGTAACATACAATTCTACAACTCATTTACATCTTTATTTTCTCATACCAGAGAAAAGATGCGATATGTACCTATCTGTGCCCTATCTATTTCACTTATGAGGATATCCTCAAGGTATGTCCATTTAAGTAGAAATCATTCAAACTTATCATTTTTTTATGGCAGAGTAATACTCCATTGTGTAGAAGAACCACAACTTTTTTATCCAGTCTCCAGTTGATGGACACTTGGGTTGTTTCCAAGATGTGGCAATCACAAATTGGGCTGCTATAAACATGGGTGCACATATGTCACTGTGATATCAGTCTTTTAATTCTTTTGTGTATACGCCTACCAGGGCAATGGCCGGGTCAAATGGGACCATCAATCCTAGCTTTTTGAGGATTCTCCAAACTGATCTCCACAGGGGTTGTACGAGTCTACAGTCCCACCAACAGTGGAGAAGGGTTCCTTCTTCTCCGCAGCCTCGCCAACATTTGCCGTTGGCTGATTCTGAAATGGCAGATATTCTATGTGGAGTGAGATGAAACCTCAATGTTGTTTTCATCTGCATTTCTCGAATGACTGCTGATGTTGAGCATTTCTTCATATGCTTCTTAGCTGCTCTTACTTCTTCCTCTGAAAAATATCTGTTCATTTCAGATGCCCATTTTTGAATTGGGTCATTAAATTTGGGTGGGCTGATTTTTTTGAGCTCTTTATATATTCTAGATAGTAGCCCTTTGTCTGAGGAACACCTGGTAAAGATTTTTTCCCAGATTGTTGGTTACCTTTTAGCACTTTTGATGTGCAGAAGCTTTATAAAAAAATGAGGTCCCATTTGCTGATTTCTTCAGTCAATTCCTGTGCTATAGAAGTTTATTCATGAAGTCTTTCCCTAACCCAATGTCTTTGAGAGTTTTACCTAACCTGTTTTGCAGAAGGTTTATAGTGTCTGTTTTAATATTTAGTTCTCTTGTCCACTTTGATTTTAGCTTGGTACACGGTGAAAGAGTTAGATCTAATTTTAGTCTTTGACAAGTTAAAGCCCAGTTTTTCCAGCACCATTTGTTAAAGAGCCTGTCTTTCCTCCATTGAGGATTTTTGGCTCCTTTGTCAAAGACGAGGTGGCTCAGTGTATCTGGAGTAGTTTCTGGATCTTCTAGTCTATTCCATTGATCCATAGGTCTGTTACTTTCCAAGTACCATGCAGTTTTTCTCACAGTGGCTTTATAGTATAGTTTCAGGTTCTGAGTTGTGATACCCCCTGAACATGTCCCTGTTGCTTAGAATTACTTTGGCTATTCTAGGTCTTTGTGGTTCCAGATTAAAGTTTTAATTTTTTTCTCTAGATCTGTGAAATATACGGTTGGGATTTCAATCGGGATTGCGTTGAATGTGTAGAGTAGTTTTGGGAGTATACCCATTTTGAGAATATTAGTTCTTCCTACCCAGGAGCAAGGCATGTCTTTCCATTTCTTGATATCATCTTCTATCTCCTTTCTCAGAGTGCTATAGTTTTCACAGTAGAGGTCTTTCACCTCCTTTGTTAGATTGAGTCCTAGATATTTTATTTTTTGGGGTGCTATTGTGAAAGGGACTGAATCCACATTTTCTGTCTCAGTGGGTCTACTGTTTGTGTGAATGAAGGCAGTTGAATTTTGAACATTGACCTTGTAACCAGCTACATGGCTAAAATTGACGTTTAGGTCCAGCAGTTTTTTAATTGAGTTTTTACGATCCTCTAGATAGAGTATCAGCAAATAATGAAAATTTAACTTCTTCTTTTCCTATCTTTATTCCTTTTCTTTCTTTCTCTTGCCTAATTGCTATGGCTAATATTTCCAGAACTATGTTGAACAGAAGTGGTGAGAGAGGACACCCTTGTCTTGTTTCTGACCTTAGTGTGAGAGGTTTCAATTTTTGACCATTTAGTATGATACTGGCTGATTGTTTATTGTAGATAGCTTTTATTAGTTTGAGATACAGACGATCTATTCCGATCTTCTGTAGGGTTTTGAACATAAATGGGTGTTGTATTTTGTCAAACGCTGTTTCTGCATCAATTGAGATGACCATATGATTTTTGTCCTTAAGACTGTTAATATAGTGTATAACGTTGATTGATTTACGTATGTTGAACCATCCTTGCATCCCTGGGATGAATCCAACTTGGTCAGGGTGTATAATCTTTTTGATAATTCTCTCTCTTCTGTTTGTCAGCATCTTATTGAGGATTTTTGCACTGATGTTCAATAAAGATATTGACCTGTAGTTTTCTTTTTTGGTTGGGTCTTTCTCTGCTTTTGGAATCAGCGTAATGGTTGCTTCCAGGAATGAGTTTGGGAGTACTGCTTCCCTTTCAATTTCATTGAAGAGTTTCAGAAGTAAAGGCACTAACTCTTCTTTAAAAGTTTTATAGAATTCAGCAGGAAAATCGACAGGTCCATGGATTTTTATTTATTGGCAAGTTTTAAATTACATTTTCAATACCACAGGTTGTCATTGTAGTATTTAACATTTCTGTATCTTCTTTATTCACCTTTGGGAGTTCATATGTGTCTAGAAATCTATCCATTTCTTTGACATTTTCCATTTTATTGAAGCATAAATTTTCAAAGTAGGTGTTTATTATCCTCTGGACTTCCTCTGGGTCAGTGGTAATTTCGCCGTTCTCATTCCCAATAGCATAGATATGAACTTTTTCCTTCCTTTGTTTAATGAGGTTGGCTAAGGGTCTATCAATTTTGTTTATCCTCTCAAAGAAACTACTTTTCAATTCATTGATTTTTTGAACTATTCTCTTGATTTCTATTTCATTAATTTCTGCCCTGATCCTTATAATTGCTTGCCTATTGCCAGCTTTGGGTTTGTTTTGCTCCTCTCTTTCTAGTCGCTTGAGGTTCACCATTAAATTGTTTATGTGAGCTTGCTTCATTTTCTGGATGTAGGCTTTCACTGCTATGAATTTTCCTCATAGAACTGCTTTCATTGTGTCCCATAAATTTCTATATGTTGTACTGGGGTTATCATTTAGTTATAAGAACTGCTCAATTTCTTCTCTAATTTCTTCTGTGACCTATTGGTTGGTCAGCAGAATGTTGTTCAGTTTCCATGTGTTTGTGAAGATCTTCAGCTTTCCTTTGCTATTCAGCTCCAATTTCAAGGCACTGTGGTCCAATATTATACAAGGGATAACTTCAATCCCTTTATATTTGCTTAAACCTGTTCTATGAACAAGCACATGGTCTATTTTGGAGAATGATCCATGAGCAGCTGAAAAGAATGTAAATTCTGACTTTGTGAGGTGAAATACTTTGTAGGCATGTATTAAATCCATTTGCTGCAGAGTATGGTTAAGCTCAAGGATATCCTTATTGACTTTTTGTCCAGTCGATCTGTCTCTTTGTGACAGTGGGGTATTGAGGTCCCCTACTATTACTGTATTGGAGTTTATTTGGTGTTTCATGTCCATTAATGTTTATTTTATATAATGGGGTGCATTGGAATTTGGAGCATAGATATTTAAGATTGTGATTTCTTTCCTTCGATTTTTCCCTGAACTGAAAGATAGTGTCCATCTTTATTGCTCTTTATCAGTTTTGGCTTGAAATCTATTTTGTCTACAAATAAAATCACCTCTCCTGATTTCTTGCTGTTTCCAGTCGCATGGAGTATTGTTTTCCATCCCTTTACTTTCAGTCCATGGGTTTCTTTCTGAATTTGGTATTTTTCTTGTATGCAGCAGATTGTAGTATCTTGCTTTTTGATCCACTCTACCAGTCTGTATCTCTTAATTGGTGCGTTGAGACAATTGACATTAATGGTTATGACTGATATAGGTAAATTTAGTGCTGCCATATTTTCCTGTTCTTGGCTGTGTTATTCTCCTTTTGCCCTTTCCCCATCAGTTTCTTGACTGGTCCCATGGTTGACTCAGTTAGATCTCATGGATTTGTCACTTGCCTTATTTTTCTCCAGGATATTCTTTAGAATGGTTTGGAGCACAAGTTTAATATTTGTGAAGTTTTTCAGCTGTTCTTTGTCATGAATTAATTTTGAAGGATAGTTTTGCAGGATACATTAGTCTGTGTTGGAAGTTGTTTTCCTTCAGGCTTGAAAGACTTCACTGCAGCCTCTTCTTGCAATGAGTGTTTGAGTTCAGAAGTCCTCTGTGATCCTGATGGGCTTGCCTTGGAATGTAACTGTTTTCTTTTCTCTGGCTGCTCTCAGTATTTCATTCTTTGTTTGGATATCTGGGACTTTTATGATTATATGCCTAGGTGTAAATTTTTTCATGTAACAGGCATGTGGGGTTGTATGCCTCATATATTTGTATGTCCAATTCTTTACTTTTTTCTGTGAAGTTTTTTGCCACTATCTCTGTGAATAACTTTTAAATGTCTTCAGCATTGTCTCCTGCTTCCTCAGTGACTCCAATCAATCTTATGTTATTCTTCTTTGAATCATCTAGGAGCTGTTGGATTGACTTTTCATTATCCTGTGCTTTTTTCCATAGATTATACCTTTCCAGTTCATTGGTTGAGATCCTGTCTTCTAGGTCTGAAATTCAGTCTTCTGCCAAATTCATTCTATTGCTCAAACTTTCATTTTCTTTCTTCATTTCCTGGGCTTCTGCTTGTAGGTGTTGAAAAGGTTCCATTGGTTTTGCTATTTTGGATTCTATCAACTCCATGATTTCCTCTTTAGCTTTATTAATCATTGTGTTGACAGTGTCCAATATCTCTGCTTTCATCTCAGAGATCAGTTCTGATTTCCATTTTATTAAATCTGCTTTGGTTACCATTTCTGAGGACCATGGAGCATGGGCTTCCAACTTCTCTATTTCCCTTTCCCTGTGTTACCTTGAGGTTAGGATCTTTGTATTTGAGACTTTGAGTGTTTCCTCATCTGATCTGCCCTGTTTTCTGGCTCTGTTAGTTGCAAGTCACTTTCCTCTTAATAGTTAGGAACCTTAAAACAGCAGTGTTTCCTGGGTTGTTCTTTGCAGTCTGTATTGGAACCTAAAGAAAAACCCCTATTTCTGGCACACCATATGAGGTACTCAATCAATACAGTCAGAAGACCTTCTCCCATCTGCTTTCGAGGCAGGATGGCTTTGGCTCCTGCACTGCTACAATGGTGCTGCCTGAGGTTCCAATTGGCCCACTTCTCACCAATACAGTCTCCGGCCTCACTTATACATTCGGCCTGGAGGCCGGTAGGCTGTAGGCCCTGTGCAGCTGCAACGGTAGGGGCTAAGGTTCCAACAGGCTCACCTACTCACCAGTACAAGGTGACTGGATGTGCTTCTTCAGTTGCTGTGGAGAAAGTCAGACTCTGACCTGCTAACATCAGTCCCTGGGCACTCTGCCGGCGTGGGCCTAGAGGCGAGTAAGCTCCAACCCTGGCACAGATTCGGTGGCACAGCCGCTGTTTCCCTGGCCACCCACTGCTAACCTGTCTCTGGGTCTTCTTCCAGCCTGGGCTTGGAGGCCAGTAAGCTCCAACCCCAGCTCAGATTCGGTGACACTTTTTTTTTTTTTTTTTGAGACTGGGTCTCACGTTGTAGTTCAGGCTGGCTCTGAGCTCAGCTGCAAATTCATATCACAGCAATTCTCCTGCCTCTGCCTCCCAAGTGCTGGGATGACAGGCGTAAGCCACCACATCTGGTACTGTTGTATGTGGTACTGATTGCTGCTGGGTGTGAGTCTCCACATCCAGTACTGCTGTGTGGTTTTGGGGGATTGAACCAGGGCCCTTGCCCTTGCAAGACAGGTGCTAGAACCACTGAGATATATCCCTAGCCTGAAAATAAAAATTATGATAGAAATGCAGAAAAGTAGCATTTTTAAAAATATAAAAGAATGAAGTGTGATGAATGTAATCATCATATTTGTAAACATGTGCTAATGCAGAATTTGAAAAATCTTTAAAATAAATGTAAGAAAGTATCTTATAAGCAAGCAGAAGACTTAACAAGCAGTCATGGTTTGATAACTTCACCAAACATGTCCTGACATCTTGTGCAAAGCACCTGCCACAGACTGAGAAAGAGAAAAAAAATTATCAGGATATTCCTGAGACTCTAAATGAAGTCCTTATCCCCGTATTTTAATCTGAACAATTCTACAGCTTGATTATTGTTGTTAGTCACTTTAAAATATGTCCCAACTGGTGATGTAGCTCAGTGGCGCCATGCTATCCTGGGAAGGGCAAGGTCCTGAGTTCAATTGCTGGTACTGGAAAAACAAAACAGAAATAAAATAAAATATGTCCCAGAAAAAAAGATACTGCAAAAGGGAAAATGAGTATAAAACATAAAGAATTGGTTCCATATTCATCTGAGCTTTATATCGCTAAAATTTGATTCATTTATGTAAAGAATTTGAAAAAAAGGAAATGAAATCAGAAGGGACTTGCAAGATTGATTTAAAGGTTAAAATAATTACCCTGAAAATAGACTGGAGAAATTGCTATGATTTAGTTGGATAAAGGCTGATTCTAATAATAGACATCTTTTCATGAAAGCCTTAGGGCCAAAATAATATGATTTAGACCTTGGAAAATCAACTCTATGTTCCACTGCCCACCACCAATGCTGGAGCTGACTCAGTGAAATGCACTGATATTTCTGCAGCCAGTCACAGGAATTAGTCTCTTTTAGTGAAAAAAAGGAAGATTGAAAGAGCTCTGTGTTAGTTCAGGCTAGGTCAGGCTTTGCCACCAAAAGAGGCAAAAATAAAATTCACCTTTCATAGCTTTTTGAGTTTCAGGCTTGTCTTGTCTTGTTAACTATAGAATGAAAGATTTGGTCTCAGGGAAGTTTTCAAGTGTTGAAAGCTGTAAAAAGTCTTATCTAACAATTATTCCCAGCTATTTGTATACAGAGCATCTTCAGAGATAACTAACATATCTCATCAATTCAGAATTAAATGTAACAAAATAGCCCTCCCTTCTTACAATTGCTTTGCATTTTCCCTGTATATCACCATTGCTAATTATTGTTTGAACTGTTTTCTAATTTTTTTTTTCTCCCCAGTGATGGTTGAATTCTTATTGAAATGGCCCTGGTGACATAAACCATCATATATCATCTCTGTACCTATGAAACATAAACCTTCAGGATTTTGTTTTCTTTTCTTTTTAAAATTTTCCAGGCCTTAACTCATACTTTTGTGTATTGTGTGCACAGAGCAGTTTCTTCTTCATGTATGCTCTCAGATCTTACATGTGACCATAAAGGGAAACCAATCCAGCAAGGGCCGGGGATGCATGCCTGTAATCTCAGTTCTTTCGGAGCCTTGGAGAATCACAAGTTTGAACATTGCCTCAGCAACTTAAGACTTTCACAAAATATTTTTTTTAAAAAAATTAAATCTTTATTGGTACATTTTGAATACATATCATCATCATGTTCAACATTGAGAGTTTGTACCAGAATATGACACGACTTGATTCTTAGTTTTCCCCTTTCCCCCACCCTGCAACCCCCACCCCTATATACATAATCTTTGTTTCCTTTTTTCTTTATTTCTGTCACATTGTTTTTCCCCCTCTTTATTTACTCCTACACCCTCTTTCCTTTTAAATATTTTCTATTACACAATATGAAGTATACATACAACAACTCATTTACAACAAAAAAATTTTTTTAAGATCTAGGGAAGTACTTTAGTGTGAAAATTCAGGGACCAACCCTGATTACCATACATACAAACAAATACACACACAAGAACACAGTAAAGGAAATTAGATGTATTTTAGGATAAGAACAATATTAAGTATAAGTAATTTTATTGAAAATATCTTTATATACACTTCTCATAATTCTAGAATAAATGAATAAAATAATATTTTTTTAAAATCACAAATCATAAAAGTTAATGTTCACTGAAAAATTAAATTTCCTCTTTCTTCTGACCCAAAAAATGCTTTCTAAGTGTCTTAGTTAATTTTCCTTGTTTCTGAGACAAAATGCTGACAAATGCTGTTTCTGACAAAATGCTAACACTCAACATCCAAAGTTAAAGAAGAAATGGTTTATTTGGTGCACAGTTTGTGGAGGTTTCTGGCCAACATGGTCTGGCTCCCAGGCAGACAGGCACTGCAAAGCAGAAACAGTGCAGGTGAGCAGAAGGTAAAAACTCAAGCAAGAGAGGAACAAGACAAGCCTTTCTCTGTCCTTTATATTGTAGCCAGACTACTGGGATCAAGGTGATGCCAAATCATTCAATGGTCTGATTTAGTAGTCACCACCCTGAATCCTCACATCTTTAGTCCTCGAATTACACAATGAATCAGTCACACTCAGATTCAGTCACCTCTGGAAAAGACCCACCGATGACCACAACATCCAGGCACAAACCATAATACTAGAATTCTAAATAACTAAATGACTTAATGAGTCATTAAGAAAGGAGAGTTTGGGCCGGGGAGTTAGCTCAGTGGTTCCGGCGCCTGTCTTGCAAGTGCAAGGACCTGGATTCGATTCCCCGGTAACCACATAACAATACTGGGTGTGGAGACCCACACCCAGCAGCAACCAGTACCACATACCACAGTGCCGGGCGTGGTGGCTCACGCCTGTAATCCCAGCACTCGGGAGGCAGAGGCAGGAGGATTGTGATGTGAGTTTGAGGCTGAGCTCAGGGCCAGCCTGAACCACAAAGCGAGACCCTG
>PVIR01010978.1:0-34759 GCA_004026965.1 Petromus typicus | reverse complement strand
AAATTTATCTTATATATAATGGACCTACTTAATCATAAATATGCCACTTCCCTTGATTTATATTAGTATAAGAATTTATTCCCTACAACAGATTGGAAACATTTTAGAATATAAACATATAAGAAGTAGTATGAAAATTTATGTCATCCTTTTTCATCTTTTCTCCTTTGCTATAATAATTTCCACTTTTCTGTTCAAATGAAAAAATTAATTGTTAACTATAAGAAGCAGTGTCATGGTTTTCTTTGACAAAACAGTAACAGAAGTATATGTGTTTTTTTGGTTTTTTTTTAACATTTCCCTAGAAGCTACATTAGTAGTACAGCTGTTTTCATACAGATATAATTTTTGTTCTCCGTGACTTTTTGTTAGGAGCAGTTTTACATTATTTATTAAGTAGTTGAAACTTTATTGTTTTGGAAACAGAAGGATGAGAAGATTCTTGAATGTGCCAAACTACAGGCAGATGATCCAAAGCAATGGCTGGAAAGACATGCTGATATTATGTCATTTAGCAGAAAGAAGCAGATGTTTTCCCAAAGGATATATGTAGAGTAGCTAGCAGAACAAATTTTTGCAGGATAAGTAAAGAGTATAACATACACTGGTGCTCTTGTATGTCTTAGGAAATAGTTTCCTCTAGAAAAACAACAACCATATTCAGGTATGTTGTATAAATGATAGGTGTCAGCATGATATACATGGGGAAAACAATTCATAGAAATGCTCCCTCCAGGTAGTAGCCACTAAAAGAGCAGAGCATTACATTTTTTTTGTGAAATTTTGCCTAGAACTCATGAGGTCAATTGATTTTTTTTTTTTTTTTTTTTGAGACAGGGTCTCGCTTTTGTGGTTTAGGCTGGCCCTGAGCTCAGCCTCAAACTCACATCACAGCAATCCTCCTGCCTCTGCCTCCCGAGTGCTGGGATTACAGGCATGAGCCATCACACCTAGCACAGTGGTATGTGATACTAGTTGCTGCTGGGCATGAGTCTCCACACCCACTATTGTATGTGGTTAACCAGATATTGAACCCAGATCCTTACACTTGCCAGACAGGCACCAGAACTACCGAGCTAAATCCCCACTCCCAGGATTTTTATTTACAACAAGATACTTCATTCATTTTTGGCACTCTTGTACATATCAGATCTATCTGATTATTTAATAGAGCTGTAAGCAGTTCCAAAATTTTCAACTTTTCTAACTCAGCACTAGGCATTAAAATGGAGTAATCATATTCAAACAGGCATTTCTAATTAGAAAATTGAACTATTTTCTTTTTTGATTTGCCACTCATTGTGATAAAGAAAAAACTCAGAGTTAGGAAGGACTTGTACTTGACTGTGATATAGAAGATGCCAGAATAGAATGTTTACCAGAGAACTTACCAGGAGTGAGAAGATCCAAGGCTGGACAAATTAATTTATGATTTCTGGGTTTCTGTAAGTAACACAAAATAAATGAGGGTCATTTACCATGAGTATGAATCGGGCAGATATTGAATGAAATCTGGCAAAACCTGTAAGAGATAGTTATAGGCCTTAGTAGGCAGGATTCCATCAATGTGACCATGTACTTGAAAAAAACAGATTAAAGGCAAAAATGTTTATTGTGGCTCACAGTTTCTAAGATACCACTCCATGACCATGGTTCTGGCTCCATTCTCAGAAGTTTACGGTGAGAAAAAAACTTCATGGCAGAGAAGGTATGGTGGAACAGAACTGCCTCTCCTATGATCCCCCTTTATGTCTTTTATTTATTTATTTATTTAATAATTGAAATCTTTATTGGTACATTACATATTCACATCAAGATTGTACTCCAAAATGAGAATTTATACCAGTATGACACAATTTAATTCTGATTTTTCCCACCCTACCCACCCTACCACCCCCATATACATAAAATTTGTTTCCTTACTTTTTTGTTACAATCTCATTATTTTTCCCTCTTCACCCCATTTCACTTTGAGTATTTCCTATTTCATAATATATAACATACAATTCTAGAACTCATTTACATCTTTATTTTCTTATACCACAGAAAAGAAGCTATATTTACCTATCTGTGACCTATTTATTTCACTTATGAGGATATCCTCAGGGTATGTCCATTTAAATAGAAATGATTCAAACTTATCATTTTTTCATGGAAGAGTAATGCTCCATTCTGTAGAAGGACCACAGCTTTTTGATCTAGTCTCCAGTTGATGGACAGTTGGGTTGTTTCCAAGATGTAGCAATCACAAACTGGGCTGCTATAAACATGGGTGCACATATGTCACTGTGATATGAGTCTTTTCATTCTTTTGTGTATATACCTAGCAGGGTGATGGCTGGATAAAATGAGACCTCCAATCCTAGCTTTTTGAAGAATGTCCAAACTGATTTCCACAGGGGTTCTACAATTCTACAGTCCCACCAAAAATGAAAAAGGATTCTTCTTCTTCTCTGCAGCATTGCCAACATTTGTTGCTGGCTAATTCTGAAATAGCAGCCATTCCATGTGGAGTGAGATGAAATCTCAGCATTGTTTTCATCTGCATCTGTTGAATGACTGACGATGTTGAACATTTCTTCATATACTTCCAAGCTGCTCCTACTTCTTCCTCTGAAAAATATCTGTTCATTTCAGATGTCCATTTTTGAACTGAGTCTTTAAATTTGGGTGGGCTGATTTTTTTAAGCTCTTTATATATTCTAGATAGTAACTCTTTGTCTGAGGAACAGCTGGAAAATATTTTTTCCCACATTGTTGGATGCCTTTTTGCACTGTTCATGGTTTCCTTTGCTGTGCAGAAGCTTTTTAAAAGAGTGAGGTCCCATTTGCTAATTTCTTCAGCCAATTCCTGTGCTATAGAGGTTTTGTTCATGAAGTCTTTCCCTAAGCCAATGTCTGTCTTCAAGCATTTACCTAACCTGTTTTGCAGCAGGGATAGAGTGTCTGTTTTAATATTTAGGTCTCTTATCCACTTTGATTTTTGCTTGGAACATGGTGAAAGAGCAAGATCTAGTTTTAGTCTTTGGCAAGTTAAAGCCCAGTTTTTCCAGCACCATTTATTAAAGAGGCTATCTTTCCTCCATTGATGATTTTTGGCTCCTTTGTCAAAGATGAGGTGGCTCAGTGTATCTGGAGCAGTTTCTGAAACTTCCAGTCTACTCCACTGATCCTCAAGTCTATTAGTTTGCCAGTACCAAGCAGTTTTTCTCACAGTGGCTTTATAGTATAGTTTCAGGTTCAGAGTTGTAATACTCCCCACCATGTCCCTGTTGTTTGGAACTACTTTTGCTATTCTAGGTCTCTTGTGGTTCCAGATAAAAGTTTGGATTTTTTTCTCTAGATGTGTGAAATATGCTATTGGGATTTCAATCAAGATCGTGTTGAATCTGTATAATAATTTTGGGAGTATAGCCATTTTGACGATATTGGTTCTTCCTACCCAGGAGCAAGGTATGTCTTTCCATTTTTTTATACCATCTTCTATCTCCTTTCTCAGAGTGCTATAGTTTTCAGAATAAAGGTCTTTCACCTCCTTTGTTAGACTGATTCCTAGATATTTTAAATTTTTGGGTGCTATTGTGAAAGGAACTGACCCCCCAATTTCTATCTCAGTGGGTCTACTGCTTGTGTATATGAAGGCTATTGATTTTTGAACATTGACCTTGAACCAGCTATATGGCTAAAATTGGGGATTAGGTCCAGCAGTTTTTTAATTGAGTTTTTACGATCCTCTAGATATAGTATCAAATAATGACAATTTAACTTCTTCTTTTCCTATCTCTGTTCCTTTTATATCTTTTTCGTGCCTAATTGCTATGGCTAATATTTCCAGAACTATATTGAACAGAAGTGGTGAGAGAGGACATCCTTATCTTGTTTCTGATATTAGTGTGAAAGGTTTCAATTTTGGACCATTTAGTATGATGCTGACTGATGGTTTTTTCATAAATAGCTTTTATTAGTTTGAGATAAAGACCATCTATTCCGATCTTCTGTAGAACTTTTAGCATAAATCGGTGTTGTATTTTGTCAAACGCTTTTTCTGCATCAATTGAGATAACCATATGGTTTTTGTCCTTGAGCCTGTTAAAATAATGTATAACATTTATTGATTTACATATGTTGAACCATCCTTGCATCCCTGGGATGAATCCAACTTGGTCAGGGTGTATAATCTTTTTGATAATTCTCTGTATTCTGTCTGCCAGGATCTTATTGATAATTTATGCATTGATGTTCATTAAATATGTTGGTCTGTAGTTTCTTTTTTGGTTGGGTCTTTCTCTGCTTTTGGAATCAGGGTAATGGTTGCTTCCAGGAATGAGTTTGGAAAGGGAATGTTTTCCCTTTCAATTTCATTGAAGAGTTTCAGAAGTAGAGCACTAATAGTTCTTTAAAAGTTTTACAGAATTCAGCAGTAAAACGATCAGGTGCACAGCTCTTCTTTGTTGGCAAGGTTTTAGTTACATTTTCAATTCCTCAGATTGATATTAGGATATTTAACATATCTATATCCTCTTTATTCAGCTTAGGGAGTTCATATGTGTCTAGAAATCTATCCATTTCTTCAACATTTTCCTTTTTATTAAAGTATAAATTTTCAAAGTAGGTGTTTATTATCCTCTGGACTTCCTCTGGGTCAGCAGTAATTTCTCCATTCTCATTCCTAATAGCATAGATATGGGCCTTTTCCTTCCTTTGTTTAATGAGGTTGGCTAAGGGTCTATCAATTTTGTTTATCCTCTCAAAGAACCAACATTTTGACTTATTGATGTTTTGATCCGTTCTCTTGGTTTCTATTGCATTAATTTCTGCCCTGATCCTTATCATTGCTTGCCTAATGCGAGCTTTGGGTTTGTTTTTCTCTTCTCTTTCTAGTCGCTTGAGGTTCACCATTAAATTGTTTATTTGAGCTTGCTCCGTTTTCTGGATGTAGGCTTTCACTGCTATGAATTTTCCTCATAGAACTGCTTTCATTTTGTCCCATAAATTTCTATATGTTGTACTCGGGTTATCATTTAGTTGTAAGAACTGTTCAGTTTCTTCTCTAATTTCTTCTGTGACCCAATGGTTGGTCAGCAGAGTGTTGTTCAGTTTCCACGTGTTTATGAAGATCCTGGGCTTTCCTTTGCTATTCAGCTCCAATTCCAAGGCACTATGGTCTGACAGTATACAAGGGATAACTTCAATCCCTTTATATTGCTTAAACATGTTCTATCAATGAGCACATGGTCTATTTTGGAGAATGATCCATGAGCAGCTCAGAAGGCTGTACATTCTGACTTGGTGGGTTGAAATACTCTGTAGGCATCTATTAAGTCCATTTGCTGAAGAGTCTGGTTGAGCTCAAGGATTTTCTTACTGACTTTTTGTCCAGTTGATCTGTGTCTTTGTGACAGTGGGGTATTGAGGTCCCCTACTATTATTTTATTTCAGTTTATTTGGTTTTACAAGTCCATTAATGTTTGTTTTACAGAGTTGTGTGCATTAGAATTTGGAGCATAGATATTTAAGATTGTGATTTCTGCCTCTTGGATTTTTCCCTGAACTAAGATAGTGTCCATCTTTATCTCTATTTATCAGCTTTGACATCAAGTCAATTTTGTCTGCAAATAAAATTACCACTCCTAATTTCTTGCTGTTTTCAGTTGCATGGAGTATTGTTTTCCATCCCTTTACTTTCAGACCATGGGTTTCTTTCTGAATTAGGTGTGTTTCTTGTACGCAGCAGATTGTAGGATCTTGCTTTTTCATCCACTCTGCCAGTCTGTATCTCTTAACTGGCTCACTGAGTCAATTGACATTAATGGTTATGACTGATACAGGCAAATTTAGTGGTGCCATATTTTCCTGTTCTTGGCTGTGTTATTCTACTTTTGCCCTTTCCCCATCAATTTCTTGTTTGGTCCCATGGTTGACTCACTTAGGTCTCATGGATTTGTAACTTGCCTTACTTTTCTCCACGATATTGTTTACAACGTTTTTTAGCACAGGTTTCATATTTGTGAAGTTTTTCAGGTGTTCTTTGTCATGAAAGTATCTTATTTCCCCATCAATTTTGAACAATAGTTTTGCAGAATACATTAGTCTGGGTTGGAAGTTGCTTTCCTTTAGGCTTGAAACACTTCACTCCAGGCTCTTCTTGCATTGAGTGTTCGAGTTGAGAAGTCTGCTGTGATCCTGATGGGTTTCCCTTGGAATGTAACTGTTTTCTTTTCTCTGGCTGCTTTCAGTACTTCTCTCTTTTTTTGGATATCTAGAACTTTTATAATTATATGCCTAGGTGTAGAATTTTTCATGTTATGAGTGTGTGGAGTTCTGTATGCTTCATACATTTGTATGTCATTCATACATATATTGTATGTACCATTTTCTGTGAAGTTTTCTGCCATTGTCTCTGTGAATAGCTTTTTGATGTCCTTAGCATTGTCTCATGCTTCCTCAGTGATTCCAATCAATCTTATGTTATTCTTATTTGAGTCATCTAGGAGCTGTTGGATTGACTTTTCATTATCCTGTGCTTTTTTCCATAGATTATCCTTTTCCTGTTCATTGGTTGAGGTCCTGTCTTCTAGGTCTGAAATTTGGTCTTCTACCAAATTCATTCTATTGCCCAAACTTTCACTTTCTTTCTTAATTTCTTGAGTTTATGCTTGTAGGTGTTTAGAAGGTTCCATTGCTTTTCATATCTTGGACTCTATCAACTCAATGATTTTCTCTTTAGCTTTATTAATTATTGTGTTGACTGTGTCCAATATCTCTGCTTTCATCTCAGAGATCAGTTCTGATTTCCATTTTATTAAATCTGCTTTGGTTATCATTTCTGAGGACCCTGGAGATTGGCTTTCAAACTTCTCTATTTCCCTTCCCATTGGGTGTTAGCTTGAGGTGAGGATCTTTGTATCTTAGACTTTGAGTGTTTCCTCATCTCTGAGTTTTTGTCCTTGCTGTTGTTTTGACTTTGTACGTGCCCTGTTTTCTGGAGATGTTTGTTGCAAGTCTCTTTTCTCCTAATAGTTAGGAACCTTAAAATATCAGTGTTTCCTGGGTTTTTCTTTACTGTCTGTATTGGGACCTAAAGAAATACCACTATTGCTGGCACACTATATGAGGCACTCAATCAATACAGTCATAAGACCTTCTCCCATCTGTTTTAGAGGCAGGAAGGCTCTGGCTCATGCACTGCTACAATGGCGCTGCTTTAGATTCCAATAGGCCCGCCTGCTCACCAGTACAGTGTCCCTGGGGTCGCTTGTGCAGTTGGCCTGGAGACCAGCAGGCTGCAGGCCCTGTGTACATGCAATGGTACTGGCTGACTTTCGAATAGGCCCACCTACTTGCCAATACAGAGTTCCTGAATGTGTTTCTGCAGTTGATGTGGAGAAAGTCAGATTCTGGCCTCCTTGGGTGTGATGGCGCGGGTGCCGCTTCCCTGGCTCTGCACTGTGTTATACTCATTCCCTTGGCGCTCTTCCATTGTGGGCCTAGAGGCTGGCAGGTTCCAACCCCAGGTGACTGCAGTGGTGCCGACCACCACCTCTGTGGCGCTGCTCACTGTTATACTAAGTCCCTAGGCGCTCTTCTGGCTTGTCCTGGAGGCCAACAAGCTCCAACCCCAGCACAAATGAAATGGTGATAACCTCTGCCTCAGCAGTGCTGGCTGTTGCTATACTCCGTCCCTGGGTGCTCTTCCGGCGTGGACCTGGAGGCCAGCGAGCTCCAACCCCGGCGCGAGTGTAATGGCGCCAAACGCTGCCTCCTCAGCGCTGCCCGATGTTATCCTGTCTTTCTTTTTATTCCTCATCATTCCCCACAAAAAGTAACTGTGTGTCTGATCAGCTCTTTGAAATGAGGTTCTTCTGGAACCCTTTACAATGATCGTGCACCCTGAATGATGTCTACTTTTTCTGGAATATGGATAGTCTGATTGATAATAATTGTCTTCATTTTCACACCAAGTGTGGAAAAGAGTTCCAAATTGTTTTCTTAGCTGTTTTGGGAACTCTATTAAAGAGGGAGTCTTGGAAGCTTGTGATGAAAGAACTTTGGGATGAAGATCTGCCAAAGACAAGGAAAAAGCCTTCTCTTGAAATGCATACAAGAAAAGAAGCAGGGATTACAAGTTCAAAAGCACTCTTACAGGAAGGTATGTTTCCTTTTTGGGTGATGCCAGGTAGATGAATAGAGTTAGGGCTAAGTGATCAAGGGAGGGTGGAGAAAGACAGTAAATTAAGTGCACAACTAATCTAAGTGTTGTCTCTAAATTTTCTTTCAATATTCCCCATCTTTTATGGTTTAAATATTAAGTGTCCCTCAAAGACTCGTGTATTTAAAGTAAGCAAAGATTAATTTATTGAGGAACCAGATTTTCTCTATACTCAAATACTAATATATTAATAACTGTCTTTAGAATTTTCTGTGTTGTCTCAAGAGTGGTGGGTTATGGCATTCTGCCAATAGCCAGGGAGCAGGTGGCCTTCTGCATATTTCCTTGTTCCTGAGGTGCAATTTCACTGCCTGGAGATTGACATTTAAGTTATGTATCCTAGTTCCCAATACCCTGTGAAAGGACTTCAAGCACATCAATAACAATTTAGTCTCCTTTAAGAGTGAGGGACTTCAGATTAACAAATGGTAGGGAAAGAGAAAGTGTTGTCTATCATTTGCACTGTCTTTGGCTATGTATAGAATATAACAAAGGCTGTTACACTGCACATCACAAGACGTGTGTGAGTTCAACTCTCCAATACCATTGTCATTCAGGAGAATGGTCTCTTAATAAAATATGGACTTTTGGATGAAAAATACATCTGTGGGCTTTGGATTACTTACTCATTATCACAAGGCCAGAGAGATGAGTTAATTCCCTCACAAAAGAATTGTCTTTGAGCCTTTCTCAAATTATTCTGCTTTAGTTCAGCAAACTGTATCTGAAAAAACAAAAAACAAAGCAAAACAAAACAAAACAAAAACTGTAGCTGATGAATGAGATCTAAGAGTCATACAGCAACAGAAACAAGATGCCAGAAGTTTCCTAAGACCACTTGTGACATTTTAAAGATGCAATAAAATCGCTTGACCGCTTGAGACATTTGAAGGTATAATAAAACTTCTAGGCCATTTGTGACATTTTAAAGATGTGATAAAACCTCTCTACTGGAAAAAGAAAAAAATCTATAGCCTGTAAAAGGTGCACATTTTGATTATATACTTTTAGAAGCACTGTAAGTAAGAATAATATGGATATCAGGACTTCAGAGCATGCAAACTAATTTTTGGCATAACAACTATGTGCTGAAACACAAAGGCTTGAAGGCACTGAAGTTTCAGAGAAACAGAGATAAATTCAAGACATACCAAAGATCTGTAGCTCTGTTTTACAATGGCAATATTTGTTGATTAAATATAAAGGCTGAAAATTCAAGAGGGGTTAAAACAGAGAGCTACTGCTGGGGCACAGATGGACAATCACAGTGGCTCCTAAAAAGACTAACATTAAAATCAAACAAAGTACTTTAGTCAGGACAATATAAAAGATGCCTTGAGGGCATCTAGGGAAAAAGCAAACCCCTAGCTTTCCCAGGTTTAAGCATCCAAAGGTGAAAGGCTTTGGCAAGAGAGTTCAGGAAGCACAACCCATTCAGGGCCAGGTAAGAGAATTTCCCAGAGTCCAGCCAGTCAATCACCCTCAGAGGTTCCTGCAGCCATGGTCCAAGGGGGTCTGGCCATTTCCTAAGCTAGCGGCTGAATTTAGCACAGTCCAACTGCTGTTGCTTTTAAGAATATGTAGAATTAAGTATCAGAAAATTGAAGGCTTCGTCTAGCTTTTTAAAAGGCCAACTGTGTGTTCCTAAAAGAGCAGTGAACAAACCTGTGAGAGCAAAGTTGAAAATATACCGGAGTCCCCCTGGAAGTTGGAAAAGCCAGAAACATGAAATGTCTACAGAAATATGCAAGCAGTGTGCAAAGCCTCCCCAACAGAAAGACCACAAGAGCTGCTACTTGTAATGAAGTAAGGTTGGAGCTGCCCAAACCTATTGGAATCCATGTTTCTTAGGCACAACTTACTCCAAGTGCTCAAAACTGTAACATCAGTGGAGGGTGGAATACCATGCCACCCCGTTCCATCCCACACCACACTGAAACTTCCAGGGATGGACAACAAGCCACTGCCCTGCCACGTCCTGCCAGCACTCTGCTGGAACATACAGCTCCTTGTGATCTTAAACCCAACATCAGTAAAGAACTAAAAAAGTAGTTTGAGGGCCGGGGATATAGCTCAGTGGTTCTGGCAACTGTCTTGCAAGCACAAGGACCTGGGTTTGATCCCCAGTAACCACATAACAATACCAGGCATGGAGATTCACCCCAGCAGCAATCAGTACCACACACCACAGTGTCGGGCATGTTGGCTCACGCCCGTAATCCCAGCACTCAGGAGGCAGAAGCAGGAGGATTGCTGTGATGTGAGTTTGCAGCTGAGCTCAGGGCCAGCCTGAACTACAAAGCAAAACCCTGTCTCAAAAAAAAAAGTTTGAAATAAAGAAGACTTTATTTGAAGATGAGAAAAGAATGATAGATGACAGATAGCTACTGTAGATGAGAAGGGAGAATATCAAAGTAGATTTCTTAATGGTAGCTCCTTATATTGAGATCTTCGTCTCATGTAAGCTTGCAATATGATTAGCTCCCTTGTATTTCAGCCTAACTTTGGATTTCTTCTGGCCACGTGACCTTTTCCTGTCCTTTGCTAGAGAATAATACTATCAGTGGAGAAGCCCTTTTGGACAAGTAGTTTAGGCTAAAGGGTTAAGTAAAGGGGAAATTTACCATTCTTATGATGATCATGCTCCTAGGATCTTTGGTTCTGAGTTCTTTTCCTTTGTCTTCTCAACTGCTTAAGTTTACCCACTTCTGTCTTTAATTCCATAGAGTCTAGCTGCCTTTGCCCTTCTAATTGCTGCATTTGGGCTGTAGAAGTCCAAACTGCCTTATTAATCTTTAATAAAGCTCAAGAGGCCTTTGTCTTGCTTGCCCTGTGTGATCCTATTTGTTTCTACCTTCTTATTGTTCCCTTTAGAATTATAATGTTTACTCTGTGCTGTTGTACATTGCAAATGTTTAACTTTTTTTTTTAACCGAAACTTGTACCTAAATGTTAGCTTTTATGTTTCAAAAGAAACTTTGGACTTGGGTATTTCAGCAATAGTGAAACTGTTAAAAATTTTTGGACTCAGAGATGGACTAAATACATTTTTTCTAAAAGGATATGCAGGAGTATATTGGGTCCCAGGGAAAGAATATTATGATTTACATCTAGGAGTGCCCCAAAGCCTCATGCACTTAGATGTAGTATCTAAAGAGTATAATTAGATTGTGAGAGACTATAGCTGATTTGCTGTTAGGAGGTGGGGACCTGATTAGAAGCAGGTCATTGTGGGACCTAGAAAGAGATGCATACTCCCTCCCAGGTTCCTCTCTTCTCTCTCTACTTCCTGCTACCGTGATGTGAGCAGCTTCCGCCACATAAGTCCCTGCTAAATATGAACCTGCTAAATATGGACTGAAGGTTCCATAATCAAAAACCAAACAAAACCTCTCCTCCTTCAAGATAATAGGAGCTAGATGTGTCCTATTGACAAGGAAAGTGAATAAAACAATATGTCAGTCACTATTAGCAAACAGAAAATAGAAGTAGTCAAATTCACAATGATGGAACAGATTTAAACATATATTTTCAAGATGTGATAGTATTATAGGTAGAGAAGCTAGTCATAAATATGGCAGGCAGAGTTAGGGCAGGCCCTTGGAGAAAACTCACAAGAAGGGAGACTATTACCAAAGGTCAAGGACATCAGAAAAATCCTGAAAAACATTGACCAATTAAGGCCTCATTCTCCTGAATAATTAAGTCAATGAAGAATCAAGCTCTAGATTCATCCCCTACCAGGAATACAGTAATTTAAATTCCCTGGGGCAAAGGGCCAAAAATTTGGCCCACCTGGAAGAGCCTTTGGATGGAGGGACCCTGCACAACTTAATTTCTCATTGGACCCCATTTGATCAAGATTCCACCTCCTTGAGTCTTAATGGAAGCCCCTACTTTGAATCCACCCACCTCATGGTCTTTAGCCCTTAAATACTCCCCAGAAAAGACTATCTTGTGTTACCGACCTTTCTGGGTTCCCCCTTCTGTCTCTTTTAGACAGAAGCACTCTCTCTCTCTCTCTCTCTCTCTTTCTCTCTTTCTTTCTCTCTCTCTCTCTCAAGTTAGACATCAGAAAGAGATAGGAAAATAACACAAAGTTATCCATTCTAATAAAAAAGGTAGTTTGTTATTAATCTTCGAGACAAAAGATAAAAAATCTTCTTATTTGTATATGATGGATAAATTCCTAAAAATATGTAAATTTTCCAAATTAATAAGAATAGATAAAATCTGAATAGTGTCTTGGCCACACTTCTCATCTCCAATGAGGAAAAGTTTAAAAAGCAGACATTTATTTTGGCTCACAATTTCTAGGTATTTAAGTCCACAGGCTGCAGAATCCAGAGCAGGAAAACAAGAGGAGTAGTGGAGGAAGGTAGCCCATACTGAAGTAGCCCCAAAAGAGACAACAAAAAGAGAAGCTGGAGAGTGAGATACACCCTCCCAGGGACCCTCCTCTTCCAAAACTTCTTATCAGCCTAAAAGCACATTTAACTGTAGATTAATCAGTGCAGGGGACATCTAGATATAAATCGTGAAAACCTATTAAAGAAGTCTAATTTGTTATCATTTTATCCCATAAAATTCCTAGGCAAATAATTTGTTTGATAAATTATTTCAAGGCTAAAAAGAGAACTTCCTCTACCTATTACAGCAGACCCAGTAGACAAAGATGATCAGGGTAAAACTGAAAGGAAGACCCGCACCAGAAGAGCGCCCAGAGACTGGGGTTAGTAGCGGGCTGCTTGGGAAAGGGCGACTATGCCATCGAATCTGCGCTGGGGTTAGAGTTTACTGGCCTCCAGGCCCACGCTGGAAGAGCACCCAGGGACTGAGTTTAGCAGCGGGCGGCTCGGGAAAAGGCGACTGTGCCACTGAATCTGCGCCAGGGTTGAGGCTTACCAGCCTCCAGGCCCATGCCGGAAGAGAACAAAGGGAATGAGGTTAGTAGCAGGCAGCTCAAAAAACGGCGAATGTGCCACCAAATCTGTGCCAGGGTGGGAGCTTACTGGCCTCCAGGCCCATACCGGAAGAGTTCCCAGGGACTGAGTTTAGCAGCGGGCAGCTCCGGAAACGGCAACTGAAGCACCGAGTCTGTGTCACCGAATCTGTGCGAGGGTTAGACCTTACTGGCCTCGAGGCCTACACCAAAAGAGTGCCCAGTGACTGAGTTTAGCAGCCGGTGGCTCGGGAAACTGTGACTGTGCCACTGAATCTGTGCCAGGGTTGGAGCTTACTGGCCTCCAGGCCCACACTGGAAGAGCACCCAGGGACTGAGTTTAGCAGTGTGCAGCTCGGGAAATGGTGACTGCGGCACCGAGTCTGCATCACCGAATCTGCGCCAGGGTTGGAGCTTACTGGCCTCCAGGCCCACACCGGAAGAGCGCCCAGGGATTGAGTTTAGCAGTTGGTGGCTCAGGAAATGGCAACTGCGGCACCAAGTTTGCATCCCCAAATCTGCGCCGGGATTAGAGCTTACTGGCCTCCAGGCCTTCGCCGGAAGAGCACCCAGGGACTGAGTTTAGCAGTGGGTGGCTCAGGAAATGGCAACTACGCCACCAAGTCTGGGTTACCGAATCTGCGCCAGGGTTGGAGCTTACTGGCTTCCAGGCCTATGCCGAAAGAGCCCCAGGGACTGAGATTAGCAGGTAAGAGTCTGATTTTCTCCACAGGAACTGTAGAAGCACATCCAGTGACCTTGTACTTGTGAGTAGGTGGGCCTGTTGGAACAACAGTCCCTACCATTGTAGCAGCACAGGGCCTACAGCCTACTGGCCTCCAGGCAGACTGAACAAGTGAGCCCAGAGACTGTATTGGTGAGCAGGCAGTCCCATTGGAACCTCAGGCAGCGCCACTGTAGCAGTGCAGGAGCCACAGTCTTCCTGCCTCTAAGGAAGACAGGAGAAGGTGTTCTGGCTGTATTGATTGAGTGCCTCATATGGTGTGCCAGAACTAAGGGTTTTTCTTTAGGTCCCAATACAGACTGCAAAGAACAACCCTGGAAACACTGATATTTTAAGGTTCTTAGCTATTAGGAAGAAAGTGACTTGCAACAAACAGCACCAGAAAGCAGGGAAGGTCAGAGATGAGGAAAAACTCAAAGTCTCAGATACAAAGATACTCACCTCCAGGTAACACAGGGGAAAGGGAAATAGAGAAGTTGGAAGCCCAGTCTCCAGAGCGCTCAGAAGTGGTAACCAAAGCAGATCTGGTAAAATGGAAATCAGAACTGATCTCTGAGATGAAAGCAGAAATATTAGACACTGTCGACATGATGATTAATAAAGCTAAAGACGAAATCATGAAGTTAACAGAATACAAGATAGCAAAAGCAAAGGAACCTTTTCAACAGCTACAAGCAGAACCCCAGGAAATGAAGAAAGAAAATGAAAGTTTGCGCAATAGAATGAATTTGGTAGAAGACCAAATTTCAAACCTAGAAGACAGGATCTCAACCAATGAACTGGAAAGGCATAATCTATGGAAAAAAAGTAAGCGATAATGAAAAGTCAATCCAACAGCTCCTAGATGATTCGAAGAAGAATAACATAAGATTGATTGGAGTCACTGAGGAAGCATGAAACAATGCTAAAGACATCAAAAAGCTATTCACACAGATAATGGCAGAAAACTTCACAGAAAAAGGGAAGGAATTGGACATACAATTATATGAAGCATACAGAATGCCACATGCCCGTAACATGGAAAAAATCTACACCTAGGCATACAATCATAAAAGTCCCAGATATCCAAAAAAAGAAAGAAATACTGAAAGCAGCCAGAGAAAAGAAAACAGTTACATTCGAAGGGAAGCCCATCAGGATCACAGAGGACTTCTCAACTCAAACACTCAATGCAAGAAGAGCCTGGAGTGAAGTCTTCCAAGCCCTAAAGGAAAACAACTTCCAACCCAGACTCATGTATCCTGCAAAACTATTGTTCAAAATTGATTGGGAAGTAAGATACTTTCATGACAAAGAACACCTGAAAAATTTCACAAATACAAAACCTGTGCTCCAAAACATTGTAAAGAATATCTTGGAGAAAAATAAGGAAAGTTACAAATCCATGAGATCTAACTGAGTCAACCATTGGAACCTAACAAGAAACTGATGGGGAAAGGGCAAAAGTAGAATAACACAGCCAAGAACAGGAAAACATGGCAGCACTAAATTTACCTACATCAGTCATAACAATTAATGTCAATGGACTCAACGCGCCAATTAAGAGATACAGACTGGCAGAGTGGTTCAAAAAACAAGATCCTACAATCTGCTGCGTACAAGAAACACACCTAATTCAGAAAGAAACCCATGGAATAAAAGTAAAGGGATGGAAAACAATACTCCATGCGACAGGAAACAGCAAGAAATCAGGAGTGGTGATTTTATTTGCAGACAAAATAGACTTCAAGCCAAAACTGATAGAGATAAAGATGGACACTATCTTTTAGATCAGGGAAAAATCCAAGAGGCAGAAATCACAATCTTAAATATCTATGCTCCAAATTCTAATGCACACAACTCTGTAAAACAGACATTAACGGACTTGTAAAACCAGATAAACTCAAATAAAATAATAGTAGGGGACCTCAATACCCCACTGTCACAAAGACACAGATCAACTGGACAAAAAGTCAGTAAGAAAATCCTTGAGCTCAACCAGACTCTTCAGCAAATGGACTTAATAGATGCCTACAGAGTATTTCACCCCACCAAGTCAGAATTTACATTCTTCTCAGCTGGTCAAGGATCATTCTCCAAAATAGACCATGTGCTCATTGATAGAACATGTTTAAGCAATATAAAGGGATTGAAGTTGTCCCTTGTATACTGTCAGACCATAGTGCCCGGGAATTGGAGCTGAATAGCAAAGGAAAGCCCAGGATCTTCACAAACACGTGGAAACTGAACAACACTATGTTGACCAACCATTGGGTCACAGAAGAAATTAGAGAAGAAACTGAACAGTTCTTACAACTAAATGATAACCCGAGTACACCATATAGAAATTTATGGGACAAAATGAAAGCAGTTCTATGAGGAAAATTCATAGCAGTGAAAGCCTACATCCAGAAAACGGAGCAAGCTCACATAAACAATTTAATGCTGAACCTCAAGCGACTAGAAAGAGAAGAGAAAAACAAACCCAAAGCTCGCACTAGGCAAGCAATTATAAGGATCAGGGCAGAAATTAATGCAATAGAAGCCAAGACAACGGTTCAAAAAATCAATAAATCCAAAAGTTGGTTCTTTGAGAGGATAAACAAAATTAATAGACCTTTAGCCAACCTCATTAAACAAAGGAAGGAAAAGGCACATATCCATGCTATTAGGAATGAGAATGGAGAAATTACTGCTGACCCAGAGGAAGTCCAGAGGATAATAAACACCTACCTTGAAAATTTATACTTCAATAAAATGGAAAATGGATAGAAGAAATGGATAGATTTCTTCCATAGAAAGATAGATAGAAAAGATACATAGAAAGATAGATAGAAAGATTTCTTCCACAGAAAGATAGATAGAAATGTAGAAGAAATGGATAAATTTCTAGAGACATATGAACTCCCAAAGCTGAATAAAGAAGATATAGAAATGTTAAATGCCCCAATAACAATCTGTGAAATTCAAAATGTCATTAAAAACTTGCCAACAAAGAAAAGCCATGGACCTGATCATTTTACTGCTGAATTCTATAAAACTTTTCAAGAAGAGTTAGTGCCTCTACTTCTGAAACTCTTCAATGAAATTGAAAAGGAAGCAGTACTCCCAAACTCATTCCTGGAAGCAACCATTACCCTGATTCCAAAAGTAGAGAAAGACCCAACCAAAAAAGAGAACTACAGGCCAATATCTCTAATGAATATCTATGTAAAAATCCTCAATAAGATCCTGGCAAATAGAATACAGAGAATTATCAAAAAGATTATACACCCTGACCAAGTTGGATTCATCCCAGGGATGCAAGAATGGTTCAACATACGTAAATCAATCAATGTTATACACTATATTAACAGCCCTAAGGACAAAAATCATATGGTCATCTCAATTGATGCAGAAAAAGCCTTTGACCAAATACAACACCCATTTATGTTCAAAACTCTACAGAAGATCGGAATAGATCGTCTGTATCTCAAAGTATTAAAAGCTATCTACGAGAAACCTTCAGCCAGTATCATACTAAATGGTAAAAAATTGAAACCTCTCACACTAAGTTCAGAAACAAGACAAGGGTGTCCTCTCTCACCACTTCTGTTCAATATAGTTCTGAAAATATTAGACATAGCAATTAGGCAAGAGAAAGAAATAAAAGGAATAAAGATAGGAAAATAAGAAATTAAATTGTCATTATTTGCTGACGACATGATACTCTATCTAGAGGATCGTAAGAACTCAATTAAAAAACTGCTGGACCTAATCCCTAATTTTACCTGCGTAGCTGGTTACAAGGTCAACGTTCAAAAGTCAATAGCCTTCATATACACAAACAGTAGACCCACTGAGATAGAAATTGGAGAGTCAGTCCCTTTCACAATAGCACCCCCAAAAATAAAATACCTAGGAATCAATCTGATAAAGGAAGTGAAAGACCTCTACTCTGAAAACATAGCACTCTGAAAAAGGAGATAGAAGATGATATCAAAAAAATGGAAAGAAATACCTGGCTTCTGGGTAGGAAGAACCAATACTGTCAAAATGGCTATGCTCCCAAAACTACTCTACACATTCAACGCAATCCCGATTCAAATCCCAACAGCATATTCAGATTTAGAAAAAAAATTCAAACTTTCATCTGGAACCACAAAAGACCTAAAATAGCAAAAGCAATTCTAAGCAACAGGGACGTGGTGGGGGGCATCACAACTCTGAACCTGAAACTATACTATAAAGCCACTGTGAGAAAAACTGCTTGGTACTGGCAAAGTAACAGACCCGAGGATCAATGGAGTAGACTAGAAGATCCAGAAACTACGCCAGATACACTGAGCCACCTCATCTTTGACAAAGGAGCCAAAAATCCTCAATGGAGGAAAGATAGCCTCTTTAACAAATGGTGCTGGAAAAACTGGGCTATAACTTGC
Organism: Petromus typicus; assembly: GCA_004026965.1. Lineage (NCBI taxonomy): Eukaryota > Metazoa > Chordata > Mammalia > Rodentia > Petromuridae > Petromus > Petromus typicus. Next base: position 16,463 of record PVIR01010978.1, on the reverse strand, counting down.
CAAAGACTAAAACTAGATCTAACTCTTTCACCATGTACCAAGCTAAAATCAAAGTGGATAAGAGACCTAAATATTGAAACAGACACTCTAAACCTGTTGCAAAACAGGTTAGGTAAAACTCTTGAAGACATTGGCTTAGGGAAAGACTTAATGAACAAAACCTCTATAGCACAGGAATTGGCTTAGGATATCAACAAATGGGACCTCATTCTTTTCAAAAGCTTCTGCACAGCGAAGGAAACCACCAACAATGCAAAAAGGCAACCAACAATGTGGGAAAAAATCTTTACCAGCTGTTCCTCAGACAAAGGGCTACTATCTAGAATATATAAAGAGCTAAAAAATATCAGCTCACCGAAATTTAATGACCCAATTCAAAAATGGGCATCTGAAATGAACAGATATTTTTCAGAGGAAGAAGTAAGAGCAACTAAGAAGCATATGGAAATGCTCAACATCATTAGTCATTTGAGAGATGCAGATGAAAACAATATTGAGATTTCATCTCACTCCACAAAGAATGGCTGCCATTTCAGATTCAGCCAACAGCAAATGTTGGTGAGGCTGCGGAGAAGAAGGAACCCTTCTCCACTGTTGGTGGGACTGTAGACTCGTACAACCCCTGTGGAGATCAGTTTGGAGAATCCTCAAAAAGCTAGGATTGACGGTCCCATTTGACCCGGCCATTTCCCTGCTAGGTATATACACACAAGAACTGAAAGACTCATATCACAGTGAGATATGTGCACCCATGTTTATAGCAGCCCAGTTTGTGATTGCTACATCTTGGAAACAACCCAAGTGTCCATCAACTGGAGACTGGATAAAAAAACCTGTGGTTCTTCTACAGAATGGAGTATTACTCTGCAATAAAAAATGATAAGTTTGAATCATTTATACTTAAATAGACATACCTTGAGGATATCCTCATAAGTGAAATAAATAGGGCACAGATAGGTACATATTGCATCTTTTCTCTGGTATGAGAAAAGAAAGATGTAAATGAGTCCTAACATTGTATGTTATATATTGTGAAATAGAAAATGCTCAATGTAAAATAGGAAGAAGGGGGAAAATGTTGAGATTGTAACAAAAAAGTAAGGAAACAAATTTTATGTATATGGTGGTGCGGTAGGGTTGGTAGCGCTATGGGAAAAAATGAGAATTAAGTTGTGTCTTATACCGGTACAAATCCCCATTTTGGAGTGCAATCATGATGTGTATATGTAATGTACCAATAAAGATTAAAAAATTTAAAAAAAACTGAAAGGAAACAAGGGTCATTTTAGAACATAAACATATAAGTAGTATGAAAATTTATGTGTCATCCTTTTTCATCTTCTTTTCTCTTTTGCTACAATAGTTTCCATTTTTCTGTTCAAATGAAAAAAATTTCAATGTTAACTACAACAAGCAGTGTCATGCTTCTCTTTTATAAAATTTAACAGAAGTATATGGGTCAGTTTTTAGTATTCTACTGTACAAGTGGAAGAATTCTGAAATCTATTTAGATGCAACAGTAATTGACTTGTTTACATAAATACATGTAATCTAATCACCAGATTTTAAATCATAAATAAAATATCACATACAGAAAATATTAAGTAAAGCTTTTTGATAAATTTATGATTTAAGCTCTTCTTGCCTTTTTAGTATAAAATAGGTCAACTAAGAGTGTTTAACAACACAGATAAGAAAAATATTTATTTTCTAATTCATTAAAATATAATGTCATGCTATCAATTCAAAAATACTTCTGAAAATTGAAGCTATGTTGACAAAACTCTGCACAATATTTGATCCCACCTTACTGCAAAGGAATCTTCTGTTAAATTGAGGATACCAAGGTGAAATCATTCTTGCTAGACCCAAACAAAACTGAAGCTTGGAAATAATCAGAGGGAAGGGCTCATGCCTTTTAATCTGAAATAAGTGCTGTTTCAAAAACTTTCTAAAATTCCATAAGAAATTTCATTACATTCTACACACACCCCATGCTTTGCACATCTTTTCTAAATAAGCAGGTTCCTACAACAAAGTTTTAATCTTTAACATTCTGTTTTCCCACTACCAGGAATCAAACTCAGGTCCTTATGCTTGCCAGCCAGGCACTCTGCCACTGAGTTACATTCCTAGACCTGTCTCTAATGATTCTTTAAGACTGAGACAATTCAGATGAGATGTTCTAGAGCAGTTCCAGGCCACTGACCACTCCATAATCTGTTAGGAACTGGACTGCACAGCAGGTGTTGAGAGCAGGTGAGAGTGAAGCTTCATCTATATTTATATACTCTATCGTGAACATTGTCATCAGAGCTCCACCTCACCTCAGATCAGCAGCAGCATTAGATTCTCACAGGAGCATAATCATACTGTAAATTGTGCATGGAAGCCATGTAGATGTCTCTCTGATTGTTATTTTGGTTAACAATTGATCACCTTTTATGGAAATCATGAGATCAAAGTCACAACTACTATCAAAGTGACACTGTGGGTACAGGCTACACTCCATCAGCATATCTCAAAAATCTCTGATTCTTAACACAGTGAGAGTCTATTTTCTGCTTCCACAAAATATGGTATTTATCAAATTGTCAGTAGGATCATTTAGTCTCAGAACTGATGCAAAGGTCTAGATGGCTCTATTTGTTCCTGCTCAGCCCTTGCTCATGACCATGTGGATGAGTGAGACTGAGACATCTTAGCACCTATTAGAAGACTGACTGCTTACATCTCTTGCTTTCATAGCCTATTGCCCAGAACTATGTCTGACATCTGTCCAGACCCTCTTGGTCCAGGAAATGTCTTCCAATGTGCCCAAGAGAAAGAAATGATTTTTTATCACACAGCACTATACTAACATCAGCTGAGAGGTTATTTAAACCACTAACAGTGCATGTCATTCATCATTGAAGAATTCATAAGTAATATATTTGTTCTTGCATTTTAAAAATCCAGTCATTGTAGTAAGGCAGAGTGTAGGAAGTCACAGTAAAGGAAGTATGCATTATTATCTTTTGTAAGTGGTTAAGTAATTTATATCCATGAGTAAACAGAATAACACAAAACACATGATGTATTTTGCATCCGGGCTAAACAGTCATCAAAACTCTAACTCTTGAACGACTTTATCATCTCTGGTATTATTTAGGGCTATTTTCAAAATGGGAGAAACTGAATAAAAGTGCACAAATGTCCACTCTCTTGTTCAAAAACCATGTATCCACTGCATTATACATATTGATTTTTCCAGTAAAAGATCTACATGCATATATATATATTTCATGGAATAACAAAAAAATTGAATCTACTTTAGTTTGATAGGGCATAAAATATTGTAATCTTAATGGTTAAAACATAAATAAAAACAACAAAACTAAAAGGCAGTATCTGTGAAAATAAGAACTGGATAGTAGAATTTAGCATGCAAAGATGAATGCTCTTAGGCAAAGCATTTGTCTCTCTGTCTCTGCAAGTTATATCTGCTTTAGCAATTTGAAGAACTAATGCCTCAGTTCAGAAACTCCTGGGATCTGTAAGTGTCAGAAAGTCAGAACAGCAGTGCGGTGCAGTGAAGGCTCACCAGCATGAACTAGTCATTGCTAAAGATAGTTTGTATTCACCAGAAGGATGAAAAAGAGAAAACAACTCAAAGGGACTGAGTAAGCCGATAATGGTGGGAAGGTTCAGAGCAAAACAGTCATTAAAAGTTCTCCGGGGTTGGCTTTTGACAGAGAACTGGCTCAGAGGCTTCAGGGCTGCATCTGATTTTTTGGATTTTGGTTCCTACAAAAGCATCAGTTTACAGCTACCTTACACATGTGCCCAATATGCTATTTTTCAAAAGGACCCAAGGCACCTAAAAAGGTATCGCGACACAGGCAGAAGACTCTGTGAACAGAGGTCAGTCTTCCTTTCTGTGCATGTTTTATACACATCTGCTGAAACGCAGGAATGGTTTTTTACCCATTCCTTCTCAAGAGCCATTTTCTTTCTCTTCTGTGTGTCCCAGTCCCAAGTACTCTCCAGGCAGCTCCATAGCAGCTCTGTCCTTCACAGCTTCCTTCACCCTTGCAGGGAACAAAGCCGATCCCTGGGCACCCTGGAAACGCATCTGGAGCCGGGATGGGAGCAGTAAAGGTAGCATCTGTAGGCAAAGGCTTTGCCTTAAAGCCTGCAAAATCAGTGTGTTTTATGAGTCAGATGGCATTCTTAATGTGTGTTAGTTTCATTATGAGAATAATGTGTTCATAAAAACTAGAGGATGTAAATTACTCCTTAGTTCCTTGTACAAACTAGAGAGTTTGATGTAGTTTTTTGGAGTACTATGCATACCTAAGCATTTACACACACACACACACACACACAATTTCAACACTCACATAGTTCTTATAAATTGATGTATAGTTTACATACAGTAGAATACACACACTTAAATTTTTAGTGTATGATTTAACTAGCTTTAACAAAATTAGACGTGTAAAGAACTACCATCTAGTGAAGACATATCATCTAACAATCACCTGAAAAATGTCCTCAGCTCCTCTTAAATGTCATTAAAATTCTAATTCCAAGTGCCATAAATTAATTTTGCATTTTGCACAGAAAGCTTCCTATGCCTGTTTTGTGGTTTCCTTTGCTCACTACTTTTTATAGGTTTACTTCATGTTGTTCATGCATCAGTAGATGGTGCTTCCCTTTTTTGAGCAAGTAGTATTCCATTTCTTATGGAATAAAGAGCTTCCTACTGATAGATATTTCTATGCATGTAACTTCTTTATGAATTAAAGGGTTTTACTGTGCAGTTCCCTTTACTTTTACCCAGAGATCTACAACCTGGACATACTTTCCTACATGTCCATGTGGTTTTACTCGATCCTTTCCTCAGGCTGCGTAGTCTTTCTATACAGTCAAATACTGTGCATTACATACTCGGTCCTCTGTGTATAATTATGACTTTCTACATTAAAAGAGTTGTATAAATTAAAGTTATGCTTATAAATAGTTTGAAAAATTATCATAGTAAAGAAGTGACCAAAGATTCAATACATTAGAGAGAATATGCTGTAATTAAAAAAGATGACAAGAAATAAAAGGAAGACTGTTATTAGATAAGAGGAAGGGAATGAGCCGGAGGAGGAGGGGTATAAGAGGATAATGAAGGATGGACGTGAACAACATGTATTGTACCTTGTTGGGAGCCATTTCCTACAGTGTCATGGCTGCCCATGCCGGAGAGAAAAAGTTGGCCTGATTTCTGGATCAGAGCATAACATTGTCTACTTTCCTCAAGGATAATTACTGTCCTTTCCAGGTTAAACTAAGAACCTTGACAGACCCTCATTCCAGATTAAATTGAACCTTTACACACCCTCAGGCCAGATTTAATTAAGAATATTGTCAGTGCACCCCGCCCACCAGTTCTTTCACTAACTTTTTTCTTTTCTGTACACACGAACAAAGCTAGTTGGCTCAAGGGTGGCTCAAGGACAGTACTAAAGAAATGTATAAAACAAGGCTGTTAAATAAACATGGCGTTCATTCGGTGTTGACTGATGAACCCTTCCAAGTTCGCTGCCCTATCTTTACTTATTTCTCATCCTAGCCCCTCCACTCAGTCACCCCATTGCTCTACCTGGCTGATACCACCATACCCAGTGGTGAGACCCTGGCAGTACCTATTCAATTTTCCCAAATGCAAAGCTAAGGTGCAAGGTAGAGTAAGGGAGATAGGATACAAATGATCACAGGGTGTTATCTATGTAGACAAATCTCCAAAATTCATACTTACTAATGCAAAAAGAAAATAAAAAGAAAAAAAGGTGTTCAAGATAAAAACACAGAAATTTCTAAGTAAAACAATTATTCCTTCTTAATTCCAAGTTATATAACCAAGTGATATTCCAAGTTATATAGCCACATTTAACAGTTGTTATAATAAAGCTGTTAGTTATGACACTACTTTAAATAATAATATATTTCAATGCTAATTTAAGCAACTTCAGAAATTTTTCTTGATTCTCTGTTATGAGAGATAAATGTGGATACTTTTGCACTGCCCCCACCTGCTTTATCTCTCTCCACTTCCAGATTTCTATTCTTTTTATATTATAAATATCACTGCTGTTTTACAACAATTAATCTTACATAGTTTTTTTGTTTTTTATTTATTTATTTTTTTTTAGGCTTTTTGAGACACGGTCTTGCTTTGTAGTTCAGGCTGGCCCTGAGCTCAGCCTCAAACTCACATCACAGCAATCCTCCTGCCTCTGCCTCCCGAGTGCTGGGATTACAGGTGTGAGCCACCACGCCCGGCACTGTGGTATGTGGTACTGATTGCTGCTAGGTGTGAGTCTCCATGCCCAGTATTATATGTGGTTACCAAAGATCAAACCCATGTCCTTGCTCATGCAAGACAGGTGCTGGAACCACTGAGCTAATTCCCCCGCCCCTAATCTTACATGTTTTATCTACATTTTGTTTCTACTAATATGAATCCATATAACATTATTTTAAACATATACTATGAATTGTATTCCCCCCAAGAACCAAGTCAAGGACAGGGGATTTAGCTCAGTTGGTTCTGGTTTCTGCCTGGAAAGCACAAGGTCTTGAGAGTTTGATCCCTGGTAATCACATACCACAGTGCTGGGCTGGGTGGCTCACACCTGTAATCCAAGCACTTGGGTGGCAGAGACAGGAGGATTGCTGTGAGTTCAAGGCAGAGCTCAGGGCCAGCCTGAACTACAAAAGTGAGTCCTTGTCTCAAAAACAAACAAACAAAAAAAAAACCACCAAGTAGAATGAACAGGATGAAAGAAAGAAATGTACTCTTATCTCCTAACCTATAGATTTGGTGTCCTTACCAAAGGTAGAGAGGGACTTTGCATTCCTGGTGACAGCACACTTCCCCCTGGGACCCAGCTCTATGCTGGGAACAGAGCAGGGGGAAGTTGAATGCCGCAGTCACCTCTCCCACCAATTTGAAGAGGCAGAGTCCACCCAGTGCAGGAGAAATCATAGAAAGGCTTTTCAGAACGTATTGACACCTCATTTCTAAAATGTCTACATTTAATTCTAAGATCATTTATCTAAAAAAAAAACCAGCACTATGTCTTTAAATGAGAATACCTTAATGCAATGCTGCTTTTCTAGTATCTAATGTACTGCTGTGTTGAAATTGGGAGCAATATCTTACTATAGAGGTCTTTAGCAAATGTGTCTTGATCAAAAGTGACAAAAAAAAAAAAAAGCCACATTTACAAAGACATCACTACTTAAAAGAATCTCTGTCTATTTATATGAAAAGAAACCCACAGAAAGTCTCACCATGTGGCATTTCTGAAAACCTTCTAAGAAGTATGTTTGATTAAAATACAACTTATTTTTGTGTAGGTAATAGAAAAAGGTCACCTCTTTAGAGAACACAGAAAAGGGAACCTGAGGGGACAATGATGAGGAAAGTAGGTGTTAACTGTACAGAGTGAGAAATGTACATCTCAGGAAAATTCTTAGTTAATAAATATATAAAATTGCAGAAAAGCATTCTTGGAAGACAGTTTGAAGCTAAGGCTTTTTCATGGTTGCTAGGTAAACCAAGTGATTTAATATCTAATTTAGTCCATGAACTTTATATACTATTATGCTAAAATAGTTTCATAATAATGCAGCAACATCTTTTGGCCACTACTCCTAGACATAAAGCAATTAAAGACTCCAAGACTTCTCTTTTACATAGTTACTAATTAGTTCATGAGACAATTTTGCTCTTCCACATTTCTAAAATGTAATTTCTCATCCTAATGAGTGACTTCATGTATACAGCTGATGTAATTTTAAAAATAGTGCTCACTCTCTCTTTAAAGGTTATTAGATGACTAATTTTAGCATGTTAAATACATTTCTGTTCCTGAATTAAATCTCAATTGATCATGATATATTATTCTTTGCATGCATTGATCCATTAGATTTTAACTATTTTGCTATGTAATTAACTCAGTGTTTATGAGGGTTATTTGTCATTAATATTCTTCCCTCATGATAATTTCACTCTGAACAGTTAGCATTATCCTTATAAAATAACTTGGAAAATGCTGTGTCCTCTGTGGGCAAATCTGTAAAGAATTTTACTATTTTCTCCCTTAAAACTGCAGAGGAGTCTGGGGATTTAGCTCAGTGGTTCTGGTGCCTGCCTTCCAAGCACAAGGGCCTGTGTTTGATCTCCAGTAACCACATTCCACAATGCTGGGTGCAGCGGCTCACACCTATAATCCAAGCACTCGGGAGGCAGAGGCAGGAAGATTGCTGAGTTCGAGGCTGAGTTCAAGACCAGCCTGAATTACAAAGCAAGACCTTGTTTCAAAACAAACAAACTTTTAAGAATTTGCCTGTGAACTCACCTACTCTAGATTTGTTCTTTGTGTCAAGTTTGTAATTATCTGTTGAATTCCTTTTAAGTTATTAGAAAACTCACAAAGCCAAGCAAGTTCCCTGGATACTCAGGCCTGTCAGAGGAGTGAGAAGGAAAACAGGGGCATCAAAATGACACTGCTCAGTAACAAATACTGAGGAGAGGTTTAGTTAAATCAGAGTGAGAGTTTCCTTCTCATGCATTTCATTTTGTTTTGTAGTCTTTCCAGAGTATTTTCTTCAGAGTAATATGAAGGGAAGCCAGGATCTGGATGGAGGACTGAGCGGCAGTAGAATACTGCAGAAAGTACTGTAGGCTGTTCTTTCCACGTGCTTAGCTCTGAGCGACGTGAGAGATGTGAGGGGTAGTTGGGAAGCATGAAGGGCTAGAATGAGACTTGTTGGCAAAAGGCTTTTACACATCTGAGTCTTTACATGTGATTCAGTATTTATTTTTTATTAGCAAATGGTTAAAATATGTTCCTTGTGAGGAGCTGATGTGTAAATACCATATCTCAATTCTTTTTCATCCTCTTCCCCATTTCTCTCTCCGACTTGCTCCATCTCTTCATCTTCTTCCCATTTTCAAAAGACCTATCTCACCATTTCCTATGATATATCTTTTATTTTGCTCTTTATTTATATTGTAAATATCTTATGAAAGAGAAATTGTGGTATTCATGCCTGTCTGTCTGATTTATTTCCCCGAACATGATGGTCTCAAAGTGCTTACATTTTCTTTAAAAAGATTCAGATTTATCCTTTTATGGCAGCGTAGTTCTGTATTGTTTGTAAATACTACATTTTCTTTATCTATACCTCTGCTGATGGACATATAGATGGTTTTCAGGATTCAGATATGACAAATTATACTGCTATAACCATGAAGATGCATGTATGCCCATAATATGCTGAAGCTTTTTAACTCTTTCAAGAAGATGTCTAGAAGGAAAACAGCTGGGTCAAAAGGAATTTCTTGTTTTAGCTTTTCTTAAGAATCTCCACAATGATTTCCACAGTAGTTTTACTAGTTTACACTCCCAGCAACAATTTGGAAAACTTTCTTTCCCACCTACAGCCTCACTACCATTTATTATTATTTTATTTCTTAGTTATATCCTGTCTTTCTGGAGTAAGATAGAATCCCAGTGTTGTTTTAATGCATATTTCCCTAATGTCCAAAATGTTGATTATTTTTTACATAGTCCTTCTTGAAAGAAGGAAAGAAAGATGAAATTGACAAGGGGAAAGTGGGAATTAGTGAAGTTAGAGACAGCGCCTGAGCCCCATGGGAAGTGCCCACGCCAAGAGGCAGAGGCCCTTACTGAGAAGGACAGGAAGTTCACACACTAAGCAGGCTAAGTGGCAGGAAGACCAAGATTCTTTCTCAAACTTGTTTTCTCTATTGAGTTACATAAGGTCACATGGGGAGGGCCAGGTATAGCAAGAGGAAGTTGGATTCAGAACGGTCAGGGTGGAGAAAAGAGGCAAGTGTTGATAGGGAACTGACAAAATGGCCAGTGTTGATTTGAGACTGGAGTCTGAATAAGCGTCACATTGTAATATTTCAAATATAAATGTAAAAGACATGTAAAAATTAAAGATCATGTAAGTGTGGTGAATGTTTCATCAGGTAGATGTGGTGGAAAGTGAATAAGGTAAGAAGTTTGAAACATAATAAGAGTTGTAGAAATAAATGTGCCACTTATCACTGATATTTTCCTTGTTCCTCTCCCTAAATTCACAAGACCTTTCATTATTTCCAACTTTGAAATGCAGTTCTTCCACTTCAACTTCATCATTTTGAGTTATATTACAGCCTTCTAATGAATCCTCTTGGTTTAAGTTTAGTAGTTATTTTTCTCTTGCCTATAATCAAGGAACAAAATATTAGAAATCTAACATAATTAGGAGAAAGCATATATTTATTTTAATAACTACTCTATTGAATACTTCCATATACCAAATATAACAATACATGTAAAAAAATTTTCAAAAGTCTATGAGAACCATGTTTGCCTTCAGCTAATCTAACTTTTTACAAAAGAAGATAAGGAGTATGACTGAATAACTAAAATCTAAGATGAAGTGAGATTGGTGGCATACATTAAGACATGGTACTGAGAGAATGGGATAAGGGGTCTCTGCATTTGGTGCAATCATGACAGATCTAAGATCTGACTTTTATCTGGATGTGGGCAGCTGACTCGGGAGAAGTGCAGAGGATCAGAAATGCATGGAGCAGGGAGAGCATCAGGCATCTGCAAGGAGGAAAGTGGTTATGATTATGGAGGAGAATAATAAGCAATTTGGTTATAAAAAGTAATTTGGAGCTGAAAAGATTGGGGTTGGAATTTGTGGAGAGACTCATGCTTGGAAAGATAAGGCTAGAAAAGCCACATGTCATGCACTCAGAATCATAGCTTCAAGTACTTCCTATCTTACTGATCATGGAGGCAACGGTATGAATTATAAAAGCCAGTGAGATCCTGAGCTTGATAAAGTGCTGGAAGATTTTTTTGTTGTTGTTTAATATCTCACAGTTCTGTATTCTAAAACCTCACTTTGCTGCCTACCCTTTCCTGAGGTTTAGCTTCCTTGCCTTCAGTTGCCTATGCATTTCACTTGGGCAACTGGTGTTATCACAAACTAGAGTGCCTATCAATTCCCTGGCTTTGTTTTCTCCACCTTGGAAGGCTCCTGTCTCCTCCTGGCCTTCAGTGCCCCTCAGACTCTACATCAGAACAATGAGGCATAACGGCCCTTCTCCATCACCCTGGCTTCGCTACAGCAGCTTCTTCATAAATCTCCCTGTTCTCATTTTCTTCTTGCTACAACACCAATAAACTCTGTCTGGCCTGGCCAATTTATCTGCCAAACAAAATAGAACTTTCCTTGCCTTGTGAATCTGTTGAAAACATCTTTTAAAAAAAAAAAAAAAAGAATGTTACTTCTATGCACCAAAAATTCTAAAGGATGCTCCTTATCTCAATTTTACCAGGTGGAAACCTTTCCTATTCATTTGAGTTTTCCAGGCCCATTTTGATAAATACGAGCATATGAGTATGTAGAGAGCTGTGATTGTGAGCCTGTGTATCCACTAACAGGAGAGCCACTGAGGGCAGGAGACTAAAGACCTCAGCTTCCCTATGATGAAGGCTCATTCCAGTTTCCTTCCCAGTTTCCATCCTCTGGCCTCCCAATTGCCAGGGAAAAAGAAAGTAGTAAATTGAAAGACAAGTGCTCCCTTATATCCACCGTGGCAAATTCCAGCAGGTTAGAATCCTCTACTTGTTTGTGTAGTATGCAGCTGCTTCCTGTTAGAAGATTTCTATCTATTTAATGTACCAATAAAGATAATTTAAAAAAAAAAAGAAGAAGATTTCTATCTATTGACATGTTCACACAATGCCGAGATTTAATTCATGTTACTACTCAAGGACTAACTCTATATAATAGCACACACTGTTAAAATGGCTATTTCCACTGATAATACATATATTCGGATCCCTGCTCTAGACTCTGACACCTAGCCCTGCCATTTGCCTTGTTCTGTGTCTTCACACCTGCCATTCAACATAGCAGCCCTGGCCTTGCCTCTGTATTCCCTAATCCCCAGACTGAACCCTCGGGACAGAAATCATACTTTGGCCATGAACTTAATACCTAGCACTGCAAACAAAGCAAAACAAAACTAAACAAAACAAAAAATAAATTAAATAAACTTTTTTTCCCAAAAAATAAAATCTGTTCATTCAAGGAATTACAGGTTGTTTGACACCTGATCACCATGGGGGAAACTCCCCCCCCCCCAAAAAAAAAAAAAAAAAAAACTAGATAGGAGCTAGATTTGTCCTGGTAAAAAAAAAAGACATATCCATGATTTCAGTATGCCTGTAATGCTTATTAAGATATTGATAACCTACAAACAAGAAGTAGTCTCAGTTGCATATTGATTGAAAGTTCTCAAAATACTTCTCACAGGTGTTTATACAGTGACATGGTTTTCATTTGATGTTGGTGCTCAAGTCTGGGCCTGCCAGAAGTCGGGCTGAGAGACAGAAAGGACAGGAGCAGGTGACAGCTTTCTCAGTTTCAAGGTTAGGAGTCTTTGATTTTGCTGTAATTCTGTGTACTCAGAACAAGGTTAGCATGAAACAGCATCGTTCCTGAATGTGATGAGATCAGAATTAGCAGAGATTTATGGGGACTTGACTCCGGCACTGTTTGCAGTGATCCTAAGGAGAAAAAGATGACAGATATTTGTTTCAGCTCAATGTGTGCCTTATCCATTACAGGATTTTATTCTTTCTAATTTAGTGTAGATAATCCACTTTGAGATACATATTTTCACAGAGGCATGGAGTTGATTATTAAGCCTGAGTTTGAACTTGTGCTTTGCCACTCAATTGTCTTTAAATTAGCATATTCTGAATCCCTTATTGTTAAAAATATGACATTATTTGAATATGTAAGCCTTCATAAAGTAAAAATCAAAGCCATGCTGGACATAGGAACCAAACCGATTTTTTTAATGTTAAAAACAGAAATACAAATAGAGCAAGATTTTCACTAGAAAATTTGCCTTGTTTTTCATTCTGTTCTTTGGACTTTGTTCTTTTCTTCTAATCACCATACCTTAATTCATCAGAATTATGCATCTGAGGGTGCAAAGACAGACATGAATGCAGTTACACCTCTCCTGAAGGAAGAGAAACTGCTCCCTGCAGATCTACTGAACTTGATCAGTAGTGTTTTTGCACATAAATTTGCTTTAGAAAATAACACTCCTCTATTTCTCTTACAGAGTCAGTTTTCCTGTAGCCATTATTAATTTATCAACTCAGGACATTTTTATTGTCTATTGTAGGCCAGATGTTGTTCACAGGGACTGATATTTGATGATCAGAATCACTGTGTCCCAGCCGTCAAAATTATATGTAGCATCTATTGTTAATTATGAGCAAAGAGGAAGACCCATTTATGATTATGAGCATACACACACAGCTGCTTTGTCTCCTGTAGTCCTTTGTCTTCCTGGGGAATCTTAGAAACTGCATATTTCAAGTGTGCACACAGGAGACAGACTTGTCTGAATCTCATAGATAAAGATAATATAGTTATTATGTAAATTAGGGTCTCAAAGAGAGAAGTGTGAGTTGCTTTTAAACCATTTGGAAGAAAAAGGTCATAAGCTGCCCCAAGAAATGTTTTTTAATTAAAAGCTGAAGAGTAACTAACGAATGAGGAAGGGTAGAAGGGTTATACAGAAACAAGTTTGAGGAAGAGTCACAGCATCTGTCCACATACTAGGATAGAAGGGAGAAAAATGTCCTTCGAGACCGGAAAGTTCACTATAACCAGACACAGAATGAGGAAGAGTTTGGGAGGCATCTGTGGATTATGAGAATATGGCACATTTCCTGCAAGCTCATCTTTCTCCACATAGGACACCAGAGTCTGAAGTCTGTTCGTTGGGGTTTTTGAGTGAATGCTAACCGGAGTCGGGGCTGAATCATAAAAAGTGACCATGGTCTTTCATGAATATTTCTCCTTTCTAAGCAGGTATTACAGGAGCTTCAAGTTTTCCTTGTGAAAATCAGAGTGAAGAGTGCCCTGAATATCAACTGCTCCTATAACGCTTGCCCCCAACATAATAGGTTAACAAACACTGTTGAGTAAAAGGAGCAAGTCATTAACCAGAGGTGCTCTGGGCTCCTCTGGGACAGCTGCAAACTGCTGACTAGATGTAACTGCTGACCAGGCTGCAGACATCAGCACCACCCCCACGATCAAAGCGAGCCCCAAGAGCATCAGCTACTGGAATCAGTACATATACATGTGTATCCGTGTATGTATGGAATAATAAACTGATCTTCCCTTCACTCACAACTGCATGAATAAGCTCAAGAATAAATGATATATAAGTTTAATAAAAGAAATTATGAAAGAGGGTTTTGTGTATATTTGAACTGGAGCTACCTGTTCAGAGTTACAGGAAGCAAAGAATCAGACAGGATGAGTCAGATGGCAAGATCCTGAGTACCAAGCTAGACATGTTCTTCCGAAGGCTGGCAGACTGTTTCAAGGGACTGTGACCGACTGCAGGAAAGAAGCTGGAGGATGAAAAGGAAGATGGAAACAGAAGGCAGACAGAAAGATGTGGAATCCTGTGCACTTCCCCTAGGAGCCCTTTCACGATGGGGTACAGGTTATTGAACAAATATAGCAATGAACAAATGACATTGCCTCCCTGTCAGACATTCTATAGCTGGAAAAAGATGGAACTGCTGAATGTTTTGGAGAAGGAAACAATCAACTTAGATATCTCAAAGGAAAGGAAAAAAGTATTTTTAAATTCTCATATATAAACATGTCACATATACTTACATAAATTTCTCTCTGTCTTTCTCCCTTTATCTCTCAGTGAAGTACTTAGATAGTGCTCTGTGACTCACTGAAACATAAGATATTCAAAGCACTGACACTCTAGAGATCATATTTTATATTCTTAGTAACATACTGATATTTGTGAAGTTCTCAGACTAAGAGACACGAGGTTTGATGAAGCGCCTTGGTGTGTCAGTTGTGCACTTTACTTCCAATAATGTAGTCACCTTTATCCCCAGTATTAGCCTGGAAACTCATCCTATTCTGAAGCCCAGAATAACCAAATATGGAGCACAGGATCAGGTAGCTACTGAGTCAAGAGCAGGAGCAGAACTACTTAACCATTTTCTTTTTCCATTACTATGCATTACTGTGCTGTTCATACATTAGAGATTTGCATAATATAGATTAATTGAAAAATAAATATTTAATTTGCCACTTTTCACAGTTGCTCTGTAATCTGACCTAATTCTAATCATTAAAATGTTTATGCTTTATTAATATTGCATCATACAAATGAGTATTTATTATGCATAGCACTTCATAGTTCTGCCATTTGGAATATTTTAGTTATTTATTCAAGACAGATGATATTTTACGTCCTTTCCTTTTAGTAAAAGATTGTTTGATCTAAAGTAATTAGAAGTACCCCTTTGGGAAGTGAAGCCTGATTTTTCCCAGATAAAAGCATGGCAGAAGTTTTATTTATCTATTTTTGTCAAGTATCTTGTGTGGGGGAAGTATTTGTTGTTTACTGGTTCATTAACACATTTGTAAATTGATTAAAATATAAATCAAAGATATTTAAAATCTGGGAAAGTCAGTGGAATTAATTAGTCACCAAACAAAAGGAAACTGAAAGGAAACATCCATAGAATCTTGAGTTTTGCAATTCTCACTGTTAGAACCTGAAATTTCAGTGCTTTAATTTTAATTTTTTAGTGCAGAGTAAGGTAATGCTTGAAATGGCAGCTAAGAAAAGGAATACTACATTAATTTATTCTTTTAATATTCTGTAAATGATTTAATTTTTTGAGTATTTCCTAGGTTAAATTAAACTTTAATTAGATCTAATTCAGGATTTAATATAAATAGAATTATAATTTCTATAAGATATATTATATATCAGGTACTCTGAATATTAATTTTTTCTAGGTGAAAAGCTGATTTGTGGGTTAAAAATAAAGCTTGAGGGCAGAAGAAGTGAAACATTTTCTTTAATATTAATTTTAAACTAAGTTAGACTGGAATCCATGTCATACACTTACAGTAGTCAATACAAACTATGCTGGTTAATTATACATAAAGCTGACTTGTCTTTGATATGCAGATATACAGTCAACATTATTCTGGTCTTGCTGTGATGAAGTATTTGGATGAGATTTGAGATTTACATTTAAATCAGCAGGATTTCAGGAAAGCAAATTGCTGTGGGCCTCTTCCCATCAGCTAAAAGCTGACATCATCCAAGAAAGTGTAAATTCTTCAGCGCACTGCCTTCGGACTTTATCTACAGTGCAAAACCACCTCTAGATTTAAATTACAACTCTTCCCTGAACTTCCAATCTACAAGCCTCCCCTGTGGAATCTGGGACTCAACAAACTGATGAGTCAATTCTTTAAACTAAATCTCTTTCTACTTAGAGATGTATACTGTCGTTCTG
>PVIR01010977.1:0-48609 GCA_004026965.1 Petromus typicus | reverse complement strand
AAAAAAAAAAAAAAAAGAAAAAGAACTCTAACCAATCCTTGGAGAAAATATGGGGAAATTCTTGGAATCCCAAAGACAGAATTTGGCAATCTTGTTCAGTTGCCCAAGGTCTTGTGCATGTTAAGCATGAGTGCTCCAACCCTGAGCTGCTCACTGTCCAGAATTGGGAGGTTTTGTTTTGCTTTGTTTTAAACAAGGTCTCACTTTATAGTCCAGCTGTGTCCAACTAGAGGTTCTGAAACAATTTCTCAGGAACCAGGAAGCAGGAGGTCAGGTTCGTGGAGCAAGAACTCAGGGGATCCAGCTCAACTAAGTCCCTCCTCTCCTCTCCCTCTCCCCAGTTCCTGCGCCTGGTACCCCCAAAATGGAATGGGGGTAATAGGGGGTTCTGTGATCGGAGTGGAGTGATGACCCCAGAGAGCAATCGGAGAAAGAGGAGGACGTTGCTGCAGCTCCTGTCTGACCACTACTATGACGTGCAGTTTCTGAGGGAATACATACTCCAGAAAAAGATGCAGATGTTGCACCTGAAAAACAGGTGAGAACCTGAGGTCTGCAGGACCCTCTGGAGACTCTGCTGCTCATCGCTCACCAGCCGGAGCCCCACTCCTGCCTTGCCACTCCTGGGCAGCACTAGAGGCTTCTCCAGGCCACAAGGGCTCCAGCTCCTTTAGGTGCCTGCTGCCCACAGCCGCACCTGGGGACCTAACTTGCATCTTAGATCCGATGTGGTTGAAACCAAACCCTACATTGCTCTCTGAAAAGTCTGCTCACTCCCAAGTTTTCCCCATCCCACACTGGCCACGCAGCTGTGAAGGAGTTCTTCCTGCTGGTTATGGGGATATATGCCTATAATCCCAGAATTTGGGAGGCTGAGGCAGGAGGATCGCTGAGAGTTCAAGGATAATCTGAACTACATAGACCCTGTCTCAAAAATAAATGAATCATATACATAAAAGAATCCTTCCTAATTCTTCTCCTGGTTTCTCAGCCTACATTCTGTCTATTAATGCTAGAATATTCCACATGTGACCATTTTTACCACCTCCATGACCCTGCTCTGAAACTCTTCATCTTTTTTTTTTTTTTTGAGACAGGGTCTCCCTTTTTGTAGTTCAGGCTGGCCCTGAGCTCAGCCTCAAACTCACATCACAGTAATCCTCCTGCCTCCACCTCCTGAGTGTTGGGATTATAGCCATGAGCCACCATGCCTGGCACTGAGGTTTGTTGTACTGATTGCTGCTGGGCATGAGTCTCCACGCCCAGTGTAGTATGTGGTTACCAGGGAATCGAACCTGGGTCCTTGTGCTTGCAAGACAGGCACCGGAACCACTGAGCTAAATCCTGGCCCTGAGCCTATTCATCTTGAGGTTATACTACTGTATAACCTTAATCTTTTGGCTTTCCGTTCCCTGTTCTCCATTACAGTTGATGGAGCGCTGAAAGACTCTTAAAGCAAAATAGAGAGGCTGGGCTCTAACCCAGTGGTAGAGCACTTCTTTACCATGATTGAGGTTTGAATTTGAATCCAGCACCACCAAAAAAAAAAAAAAAAAAAAAAGGAAAAATTTAGCCGGGGACAATGGCACACCTGTAATTCCAATGTTCTGGGTGTGAGAGGCAGGGAGATTGCAAGCTTGAGCCCAGCCTGGGCAAATTAGCAACTAAGTGAAACTAAGTGACTAAATAAATAAGTACTGAAGATATACCCAGCCAGTCCTGCTGTATTATGCACACAACACACACATCTGCACTTCTAAAATAGTAACTATTATAACTTTTAAGGCCCTAAGGCCTTTCTCTTTTTCTTAGGGTTTTTTGTTTCTGTATTTTGAGACAGGGTCTCACTTTGCAGTTCAGGCTAGCCTCAAACTCACAGCAGTCCTCCTGCCTCTTGCCCTGTGAGTGATGGGTTTCCAGCCATGAGCCACCATGCCCAACACTGTGGTATGTGGTACTAGGGATTGAACTCCAGACCTGCTCTTGCCAGGCAGGCGCTGGAACCTCTGAGCTAAATCCCCAGCCCACCAAGAGCCGTCTGATTGGAACTAGAGTAAGAGCTGCTCCCGACACCTGGCACACTGAGCTCGGGGACGCTCCTAAGGAGGCCCTCACCCCTCCCCTCACAGCACCCTAACTGCTATGGATGAGGCCTTCCTACTGTAGGTCTCTGGGTAACCACATAACAATACTGGGTGTGGAGACTCACCCCAGCAGCAACCAGTACCACATACCACAGTGCTGGGCGTGGTGGCTCACGCCTGTAAATCCCAGCACTCGGGAGGCAGAGGCAGGAAGATTGTGATGTGAGTTTGAGGCTGAGCTCAGGGCCAGCCTGAACCACAAAAGCGAGACCCTGTCTCAAAAAAAAACCTTAAAAAAAAAAACCTACTGTAGGTCTCTGAACCTTTGACCCTGACAATAGCTCCTCACCTTAACCTCACTGTTTCTTCTCACCACTCGAGTCTGTATAAATCTCACCACCTCTGAGAAGCATTTTTTTTTAAATATACACTTTGTTCTAGGATTTGTGTTTGTTTGTTTGTGGTGCTGGGGATCGAGCTTGGGACCTTGCACTTTAGGCAGGTGTGGCCCCACTGAGCCACATCCCAGGACCAGAGAAGCATTTTCTAATGAGAAACTAAATTAGCCTCTGCCATCCCCTCCTCATCCCCTCCGCTGCCAATCAGCTCTCCTAGGGAATTGGCAGCTTGGAAATTTGCAGTTGTTGGAGGTTTGTTGTCCGCCTCCCTGTAATGGCCCCGCGGGGAGGTAGAGATGGTTGTCAGTGCCTTGCAAGTGCCTGTCAGCCACTCTGGGACCTGGGGATGGGAGTGGCGCTCCATGGCCTCGTCTTTCTACCTTTTTCCTCCATAGATCCTGCTCTATCACCCGGGAAAAATATGGCCCAGATATTGCAGCAGCCTTCTTCATCCTGCAGCACAAAGGATCGGTCAAGTAAGACAGCAGAGGCATCGATAAGGGGGCGGGCACACAGGTGTGTGAGGCCAGCCTTGCCGTCCCGGGGGCTTACCAGAGACCTGTTCCTGGGCTTCTGTTCTGAAATCTCTGAAGTCAGATGGTAAATTGCAGCTAGCTACAAAGTTTGCTGTAAAAACTGAGATTTTGCAACCTACACACGGGCCTAGCATAGTGTTAAGTACGCAGTAAAGTTAGCTAGGAGTAGTAGTGGGCACCTGTGGTCCCCTCGACTTCGGAGGCTGAGGCCGGAGGATTACGTAAGCCCAGAAGTCAAGGCCAGTGTGGACAACATAAGGGAGCCCTGTCTCCAAAAAGAATTTCTTTCCTTCATTCCCCACTTTTTCCTTCTTGTCCTTCTCTTTTTTGGCATTTCTCCCCTTTACTTTTTCCTTCTGTTTGGAACGATACAACCCCCGTAGGGTTCAGCTGCCCTTCCTGTTTGTTCCAATCAAAGCTCCCTCCTGGTTTGAGCACTTCCTCCAGAGGCCTCCTGCGATCAGAGCAGAGCTGGACAGCGCCCCCCACTGCAGGCCATTGACAAGGATCTGTGCATGTAGCTCTTTGCTCTGAAGTTCCCAGTGACCTCTCAGAGGCTTCATCTCCATGCACGACAAGATGCAGTGCCCTCTGTGCCTGTGCAGCCCTGGGGGCTGGGACCGGTGTTTGGGGGAGGGGCACAGGGAACACCAGGCACCTGCCAACTCTATCTATCACTTTTCCAGGTTTCGGGGCAGGGAATGGATCAGGCCATATGAGTACAGACGTTTCTCTGCTGAGGTCTTGACGTTCCAGGCAGTGCCTGTGGAGGCTGTTGATGCCAACGGCTGTGCCATCAACTACCATGGCCTGGACAACCTCTGTGAGAGGGCTTGGGGGAGGGCCGAGAATCCTCAGCGCTCCTCGGTGGTGGGGCTCCAGGAGGGCCTCATAGCATCACCCTGTCCTCTTACAGTGCCTCTGAAGGAGCTCCGGTCCCTGTCCCTGCAGCACTGTCCCCATGTGGACGACTGGTGCCTCAGCCGCCTCCACCCGCTGGCCGGCTCGCTGCAGGAGCTCCTGCTGGCCGGCTGCCCCCACATCTCTGAGCGGGGCCTCGCCTGCCTCCACCACCTCCGGTGAGACCCGCCATAGGGCACTCCAGGCCTGGGTGGACAGCTGCTGTCTCCCTGCTTCCCAGCCCCGGTCTCTGCAGAGGGAAGGCACAGTCTGGGAGAATTAACCACTCCTGGTCTTTCTTCCTTTGATTTTTAGTGAAAGCACAGTGTATACTGTTGCAGAACAACATCTGTACCTGC
Organism: Petromus typicus; assembly: GCA_004026965.1. Taxonomy (NCBI): domain Eukaryota; kingdom Metazoa; phylum Chordata; class Mammalia; order Rodentia; family Petromuridae; genus Petromus; species Petromus typicus. Next base: position 44,332 of record PVIR01010977.1, on the reverse strand, counting down.
GGTGGCAGATTTCACCCTAGTCAGCCGTAAGATTTATTTTGGAGCTCAGTGTAGCCCAGAGGCAGAGCACTTGCCTAGCATGCATGAGACCCTGGCTTCCATCCCCAGCATCTGCTCCACAAAGTTAGGAAGCTAGAGGCTATAATTAAGGCCAAACTCTCTACGTGCGGGTGCGCACATTCTGACATCAGCCCCTGCCCTTCCCCCTTTCAGGAATCTGCGTAGACTGGACATGTCCAACCTCCCCGCCGTGGAATTCCCCAGCCTCACTCAGATCCTGGTGGAGGAGATGCTGCCCAACTGTGAGGTCTTGGGTTCTGACTGGACCCAGGGTCTGAGGCTGGGGTCAGAGGAGCAGCCTCAGGACGCCACCAGCCCCACCCCTGCCGAGCCTCCAGCCCGTGTGTGGTAGTGACCCCCAAGGAGTGTCTGATGGCTGTCAGTAGGACAAGCTGTGCTCACCTCCATGTGCTCCCACACATGATGCACCCCTCTGCGTGGGAGGTCGGCCATCGTCTCACAGGGACCCTGACAGACACGAGGTACCACTGGCACTTCCCAGCGATGGCTCCTCCCCAGCGTACTTCACCTGTCCACCGTCCTTGGTCCTTGCTCCTCAGTTCCCACAGTGTGGCCCGTTACTGATGTACTGGCTTTGGGTTTCAAATTCAGCTTTTTTCTGCTGCTATGTGAAAATGGAGTTTGGCCTTTGGACTTACTACCTTTGCCAAGTGGCACACTGGGCTTGGTCAGCAGGGGACGCCAGAGACACGTTGCAGAAGGAAGGTGTGTGCTCTGTGCTCCTCAGCTTCTCCAGGTTTGGGCACAGGGCACCTGGCTTCCCCAGCAACCTAGCCGGATCTCCAGTCAACTCTGAGGCACTCACCAATGAATTCCTACAATTCTAGTTCACTGTGGAATATTATATTAATATTATATTAAAGTTTCTCAGTGAAATACTGTGTGGCTTTTCTTTCCTTCTCAGCTGTGAACTGATCTAGACTCTGTACCTGGAGTGCCCAGGACACGGGCTCCTAAGATGGCATTGGGTGGTCTGGTTGCAGCTTTGTGCTGGAGCACGGCCCAGGGAGCTGGGAAGCCTGCAGGCTCATTACGCAGCGGCTCACAGCCTAGCTGTGCCAGCAGAAGCACATGACTCAGAGCCCCTGGAGACCCCCGTCCCCCACAGCTGTGGCAAGACAGAAGAATCTAAAGAGCAGGTGTTGAGTGGATTCTTGGGCGTGTTCCTGAGTGTCCAGAAAGACACCGACAAGCTGGAGTCTGTTCACCCACAGCTCAGAACTAGACACCTTCTGTAACACCCCACTTCTTTGGAATGGAGTCGGCTGCTGGACCCAGCATAAACGGAAGACCTCAAACCCCCAGAGTCACTCTGAGCACCCCTTCCCGGTGCTAGAGGCTTCCCAGCCTGCCATGCTTGGGGGCCATGTGAGGATAACCTCACTTTCCAAGAGGCACCTGCTCTTCAGACTCATGAGCGGCCCCTGCTGCCACCAGGCCCATACCTACCTGGGAAGAGAGGCCAGTGGGACCCAGGAGGGAGTAACCTACGTGCACAGGCGAGGAAAAGTGAAACTTTATAATCCGGTCTACAGACAGAACCCGGGGGAAGGGGCACAGGAGTGCATTCTAAGGGCGTTAGACTAATGAGCGTGAATGTAACACTAGCTCAAAGCTCACTGGGTGTGTGTGCCTGTTAGTGATCTCAGGTGTGATAAGTTCTCTGCCTAGAACTTGGACCCAACAGCAGTCTACAATTGAAGAGGCTGAGACCAGAAGTGTCCTGGCAGAATATGGATCCAGAAGATTAATGCAGACTGATCGCATTCGACCTGCACATCTGCATCCCTCGAACTGCAATCCGCAAATCTTAGTACTGACTCCTCATTACTCCAATGTTCTAATCACTTATTTGTTTTCTATTCTTGGTGGTGGTGGGGGTAGTACTGGGGATTGAGCCCGGGACACTCTCCACTCAGCTGTATATAATATATATAATTTTTTTCTTCATCTTTGACTCTAACCCCTCCCCTTGATTTTAAAGGCTGGGTCTCCCTAAGTTGCCCAGGCTGGACTACAATTTGTGATCCGCCTGCTTCACTTCTATAGTTGTAGGATCACAGTGGGCAAATGGACCGCATTACTCTATAGAACTTTCCCTGTCCCAGTAGCTGTGTGGTTTCTCTCTCCTGACTGGATCCAGCAACCAACGCCCCAGGAGAGACAGTGGCACCCCAGCCCAGAGCTTCTGCATCCACTGCATCCACGGAGGAAGCGAGATGCACCAGGAGGGCTCCTCGTGACCCTGACTCTGGCCCTGTGGTGAGGTAGGCTTGACCCTGCGTAGCCCCTGGCGCTTTTTTTTTTCTTTCTTTCTTTTTTTTTTTTTTTTGAGGTACTTAGAATCGAAGGCCTTCCATTACCATTTACCAGCCACTTCTTTCCCACTCTCTTCTTTGGTCTGTCCGCATGGGCTCCGTTATGCAAATTTAAAGGTAAAAATCAGGAATGGAGAGATAATAAGCTGCAGTTCACAGACTGAGCCCTTGAGATGCTCTAGACGGCTGCTGTCCAGACCAGGTGGGGTAGAGCGGTCGGTCCAGACTCGGTGGGGCCCGAGTCACACCCCAGGTCCTGGGAGACGTGGGACTGGAGGCCCCAGCTGCCAGTCTCCCCAGACAGCTGGTGCAGCCCCAACAGCAGCGGCCCCAGGAGGGCAGGTAAGTAAACACAGGCAGACGCCCGCCCTCTCCAGTCTCCCGGGCCGAGCTAGCTCTCTCGGCGGAGGGGCGTGGCCGGCGCTGGGTGGGGCCCGAGGGTGGCCCCGCCCAGCGCTCTCGCAGCTCCCTCCCAAGCTCTCCCTCTCCTAGGGTCAGGCTCGAGCTTGGGTTCCACCAGCCTTTAGACTCTGCCCCTGTGCACCCCAGACAGAGCCAGCTCCTGGTCAAGCCTCCCCACCTGCAGCCTCCACATCCTCCCGTCCACCTTCCCGGTTCTCTCACCTCCCGGTCTAACTCCTTCCTCCCCTCTTTGGGGGCCTCCCTGAGTCCTCCCTGCAGTCCCTCCCGCTCCTCAGACCTCCCAGCTCCTCGCCCCTGTCCTGCCCCTGGGCAGCAACTGCAAACATCCCCGTCTCTGGCGGCCGGGCAATCCGTCCCCGTGCAGCACATTCACGCCTCCCCGGGGTGTGGCCCCGCGCCCGTCAGCCACGCACCCCGACCTGAGACGCGTCCTCTCCCTGGTCACTCTGACACCGGGCAGCATGGCTCAGGCCCGGCCTGGGCCTCGCCTCCCTTGGACTCCTCCTTAGGTTCCTGGACCGCCCCTCTTGGTCACCGCAGGTCCCGTCTGGGCTGTGGCCACCCGGCACCTCTCCTGCTGTCTCACCAGAAAGCGGGTCCCAACACGCCGCACCCGCCCGCTCCCAGGTCTGCCTCCTGCCTCCCTCCCTCCCGCGCCCCGCAGCCCCGCCCCAGCCCCTCCCGGCCCCTGGGGCCCTCCTGCCCGCGCTCCCTCCCGTCCCGCTCGACTGGCAGCGCCGAGCTGGGCTGGGCTGGCAGCCTGAGAACGAGGGAGCAGAAGGAGCGGAGGCAGGGCCTGACCAGAGGCCGGGCGGCGCCGGAGGTGGTGGGAGCCGGACCCAGAGGTACCAAGGAGCCGGACCCCTGAACCCCTGGCCCTGGGATGGGGCCGCTCTCAGTGGAAGTGGGCTGGGCTCCTATGAAGTGGCAGGAGCTCACCCTGTGAGCTGGGGACCGGGGACCCTGGTTCCTGGGGAGCAGGATGAATGGGGAGAGGGTGCAAGAATGGCGGTGCGGTGGAGCAGCAAATGGGTGGGTAAAGATTGGGGTCAGAGGGGGCTCTGGGCCTAGGGAAAGCTGCGAGGGGGGCTTAGGGCGTGAAACCCAGAGGAACCACTTCTGGGGTTGGCAGAGGCCCAGACCACACCCCAAACGCCTTCCCGCTCCCCTGCAGCTCCCTCGCTGCCCTCTCCCTGGGCCAGGCCATGCGCTGCCCCAAGTGCCTGCTCTGCCTGTCAGCACTACTCACACTGCTGGGCCTCAAAGTGTACATCGAGTGGACCTCCGAGTCCCGGGTCACCAAGGCATACCCAGAAGCCCAGGGCACCCTGCCAGGCCCAACAGCCACCAGTGCTGAGCCCACCCTGCCTGCCAACCTTTCAGCTCGTCTGGGCCAGACTGGGCTGCTACCCTCAGCTTACTGGAACCAGCAGCAGCGGCGGCTGGGGACGCTGCCCAGTGGAGACCGCACTGAGACGGGGGGCTGCCGGGCCTGGGGTACCGCGGCCGCTGCCGAGATCCCTGACTTCGTCTCTTACCCTGAAGACCTTCGCCACTTCCTACTGTCAGCGGCCTGCCGAAGCTTCCCACAGTGGCTGCCTGTGGGCGAGGACAGCCCAGTGGCCAGCTGCTACGGTCCTGATGTCCCCTACCTACTGCTGGCTGTCAAGTCGGAACCAGGACGTTTTGCAGAGCGCCAGGCTGTGAGGGAGACCTGGGGCAGTGCAGCCCCTGGGATAAGGCTGCTCTTCTTGCTGGGGTCCCCAGTGGGCAAAGGGGGACCTGACCTACGCTCACTGGTGACCTGGGAGAGCCATCGCTACAGCGACCTGCTGCTCTGGGACTTCCTCGATGTCCTCTATAACCAGACACTCAAAGACTTGTTGCTGCTGACCTGGGTGGGCCGCCACTGCCCTGATGTGAAGTTTGTCCTGCACGTTCAGGATGATGCCTTTGTGCACATCCCTGCCCTGCTGGGTCACCTGCAGTCCCTGCCACCCACCTGGGCCCGAAGCCTCTACCTGGGTGAGGTCTTCACTCAGGCCAAGCCTCTCCGGAAGCCGGGAGGGCCTTTCTATGTGCCTGGGTCCTTCTTCGAAGGCGATTATCCAGCCTATGCCAGTGGAGGCGGCTATGTTATTGCAGGGCGCTTGGCTCCCTGGCTACTGCAGGCAGCGGCCCGTGTGGCACCCTTCCCCTTTGGTGATGTCTACACGGGCTTCTGCTTCCGTGCCCTGGGCCTGGTGCCCCGGGCCCACTCAGGCTTCCTCACGGCCTGGCCAGCAGACCACACCATAGATCCCTGCACTCTTCGAGACATGCTGCTTGTGCGGCCCCTGAGCCCCCAGGACACCATCCGGCTCTGGAGACAACTGCGGAGCCCACAGCTCAAGTGCTGAGCCTCACAGGAAGTGAGGTGGGGGTGGGGAGGTCTGGATGTGAGCACAGAGGGCCTCGAACAGGACCCCATGAGCACTGCCTGGGCCCTCCCTAGCCAGACAGAGCAAACACAAGACAAAACAGCAGGCTGTTTTAGTCTACCTTTTTTTTGTTTTCAAAAAATATGCACTTCCCACTTCCACTTCCCTGGAATTGTTCTTGTGTCTGAGGGCCCAGGAATGGTACTGAACAGGGCTCAGCTGTGCCCTGACCGTCACAGGAGGCACCCCTCGCCTGGGCAGGGCCAGCTCTGGCTCCTGCGCTCTGCTGGAACCAGGCCTGGTCATCCCATAGAGGAGCAGGGAACCGTCTCTGGAGGATCTCACACCCCACCCATCTGCTGGAACAGCAAACATTTCCAAGGGAAGTAGGTCTCTCAATGGGTTGGGCCTTGTTTATCTCAGGTGGAGATACTTGGAGTATCCCAAATCAATCCAGAAAACGAGACTGGAGAAGGTAGAGTCAAATGCAGAGCTACAATTTATTCACTCTGCTGAATGGCCGTCTAGTCAGCAGAGGGGTTTCCGGTGCAAGGCCCTTGCCCAGCCCCTGGAAGAAGGCACTGTGACAAGAGAAGGGGCTGACCGAGCCTCGGCAAAGCTGAAAACACTGGCCCCTAGGGAGCCGGAGCTTACCCAGTCAGGTCTGGGCGCATCCCTGGCTGCTGTTTCAGGGGAGCTGGCGGGGAAGGCAGAGGAGCCCGTCAGCCCTCCCGCCCAACTCCATCAGAGCAGAACAGCCTGTCAGGGGAGCTGGGACCTCACTTGTCAAAGTGGTCCAGAGGATAGTGCTCCCCGTAGGTCTGCAGGTGCCGGGCCAGGGACTCCTGCTGCTTGCGGAGCTGGGCAGGCATCTCTTGGTACACATCGGAGAAGAGCAAGTTGAAGTTGGGCTTCAGCTTCCGCTCAGCCTGCTCGAAAGCTTCCATCACCTGGGAGGTGAGAGGGTGGGCTAGCTGGCTGCCCTCCCTGGGGAATCTTAGCCAGGGCCAACCACAGAGGCTGTGTCCCATGGACAAGAGCGAGTGAGCCTAGAGCCCAGACACCAGCTCCCCGTCCCACCCAGGGCTTCCTGCAGCATACGCCCTACCTTCTTGCGCGACTGCTTCCGCCAGGCCTTCTCCTGCTCCTCGTCCCACCAGCCACGGCTCACCAGGTAGTGTCTCAGCCGGGAGATGGGGTGGTCCTGCTTGTCCCAGTAGTTAACCTCATCCACCGAGCGGTACGCCGAGCTGTCGTCGCTGGTGCTGTGGTGCCCGATCCTGCTCAGAAAGAGAGGGGCTGAGTCTGAATGGGAACACGAGGAGGAAGGAAGAGGAGGAGAGGGAGCAGAGACAAGGAAGGGGAGACAGTACAATGGATGAGGCCAGGTGTGGAGGATGGTGACATGAGACAGGGATACAGATGTGGCTATAAGAGCTATAGGACAGCGACAAGGAGAGGCAGGAACCTGTAGGTCATGGCTTCGATGAGGAAGGGCTGGTTCTCTGCCACAGCCCGCCGCCGGGCCTCCTTGGTGGCATTGTACACAGCGAACACGTCGTTACCATCCACACGGATGGACATGATGCCATAGCCAGGGCCTCGGGCCGCTGCAGGGAAAGAGAGGGGACTGGTTAGGCCCAATGACTCAGGTGAAGAAAAGGCATGATGGGAGAAAGCGCAGGAAGAGCAAGAGAGCAAGAACAAGACCAGAGCGAGGCAGCAGAGAGGGGGAGGCAGAGCTCCCCGTACACTGGCCCCTCGGACCTCCCTGCTCACAGGCACCACTCGAAGGGAATAGGGGACCCTTACCAATGCCATCCCCGCGGTACTGCTCGTAGGTGGGTGTGGAGATGGCATAGCCATTGTTCCGACAGAAGAAGATGATGGGGCACTCAAGTGTGGCAGCGAAGTTGAAGCCAGCATGGGCATCCCCCTCACTGGCTGCCCCCTCACCAAAATAACAGGTGACAACCCTGTTGGCGTTGGCCCGCTTGGCCGCATAGGCAGCGCCCACAGCTGCAGAGAAGGGAAAGGTTGGTGAGCAGGAGCCGGAGACACACTGCACTCACTCTCCCCCTCTCCCCGCAAACAGGCCCGGGTTCAGGCTGCCTGTCACCAGGCGAGGGGAACCCCCAGCCTGCTCACCTGAGTCTTCTCCTTGTACAGCCAGAGCCCATCACACACATTTGCCTCAAGGGACCCGTCCCAGCCTGCACTTTTATAGCACTGTCCCATCCCCCCGGCCCCGTCCCCGGGCCCCCTCCTCGGTCCCCCCAGCTTCCCTGCTCCCTGTGAGATGCACAACCCCTTACATGCTCCGGGGGCCAGCCTTTCCCTGCTTCCCACCGTCTCCTCCACCCCAACATGAGCACCAGTGTGGCCCAAGTTGGGTCTTCTGTGCTCACTGCACCTCCAGGACACTGTCACAAAGCAGGGCCTCTGTGCATTTGCCAAATCAGGGACCCGGTGGGACAAAAATGGAAGGTTAGGCCAGGGGCAGGTGGAAACCCTATCACCTTAGCTTGAGGCCACCTCCTAAGAGAATGCTTTGAAGCTGAGGTGCCGTGGCCGCGAGTCCCGGGGAACACCTAGCTGCGCTGGCTGGGCCCTTCACCTGGCTGCGGCCCCACAGGCAGCAAGAGGGCTGCAATTCCTTGGTCTCTGCCACACTGTGGGTACACACCTGGGCCCGTAGGGGGCGGCTTCCTCAGCCCCCCTGTACAAAGAGACGCAGGGACCTGAAGTGGGCTCTGAGGTGTGCGTGGCTCTGAGGGCTAAGGCTGACGAGAGGCGCTAAGAACTGGGCTCCGGGCTCTCCTCCCTGAGTGCCAAGCACCCTTCAGGCAGTCGGTCTCCTCTGCCTTCAGTTCTCTCCTTGTAAAGAACATATTTGCCTATAAAGCTGGCAGTAAACTTTCCTCCGGTGACCACAGAAAGCGCCTATTAGACAGGACGACACAGTGCAAACACCATGCCTGGCCCTGGTGCGCTCGGGACACGCTGGCCGGTGTGTGACCACGCAGGGGAGCGGTCCAAGTCTGAGAAATGGGATGCTACCCGTCTGGCTCAAGGCTGCTGAATGGGGTGGGCACTCCTCTGACAGCTTCTGAACAAGAACTGTTTTCTAAGTCCAGAGCAGTCAGGATCTGGGTGGGGCCCACGCAGAAGAGCTCGGTCCACACAGGGACATGACACACACGCGGGGGCTTTGTGCGTAAGGCTCAGGCATGCATTCTCACCCTGCGGGATCTGGGTGGCCAGCGGAGAGGAGATGGTGACAAAGTGGCGCTCCTTGCAGCCGTAGTGGACAGGCATCTGGCGCCCCTTGCCCGGGTCACTCACGTTGCCATAGCACTGGGCCATGAACAGCTCCAGGGGGTAGTCCCGGTACATCAGCACACCTGGGGGGGAGGAGGGGTCGGACCAACCCTGGGGTGACCCAGCACGAGTGCACTGCGGGGCTTCTGATCCTCATCTGCACAGAAAGAGCCAGACAGGAGCGGAGGCGGCAAAGGTGGGCGCTTACGGGATCCGCAGCGGTACCATAGGTATGAAGTACCAGGCAGACTGGAAAGCACAGGCCCGTCTCAAGACAGGACTGAGCCAAGGTTCAGATCAGACTCTAGGTTTTCACAGGTGGCAGAAATTCAGCCTGGTGCTGGGGAGAGGACCCAGGACCTTGCATACATGAAGCAAGCCTTCCATCACCCAGCGAGAGTCTCAGCTCAGACCTCCTTCCCTTCCCTCCTTTCTTTCTTTTACTGTCTTTCTTTTTTCTTTCTTAATAAGAAATAGATTTTTAAAAAAATATTTCACCAGGTGTGGTGGCGTATGCCTATATCCCAGCACTGAAGAGGCTGAAGCAGGAGAATTACCATGAGTTTGAGACCCACCCTGACCACGTAGTGAGTTTGAGGCCAGCATGGATTACAAAGTGAGACCCTATCTCAAAAGATAAATAAATAAATAAAAGGAATTTCCCACTAATTCGGTAACTTTAAATAAAGGTCACCAATTAATCCTTCTGCCCCAGGAAATATTCTACTTGCTTACAGCAATAAAACTTTCTTCCAACAAAAGCCCTGGTAAATGCCAGCTCATTAACAAAGACAGCCACCCTGCAGGAGACTCGTCTGCCAGCTGGAGGGCAGGATGGACCTGTGTCTGTCCTAGGACCCAAGAAGGGTATGACCTCACACTCACTCCTCTGGACCGGCCACACCCAGGGCCTTCTCTGAGGGCAGGAGTTCACCTGGGGCTGTTTCTCAACACTTACGTCTTCCTTCCGATGAGAACTTCTTGGTGTTAAACACCTACCGTGACCCACGCCCTCTCCAAATGACAACTGCAAACATCACCTGTCAAACTCAGTGGCCCCTCATAAGGCTCCTGTGGCGGGTGGAGCCGCCTCCCGGCTGGAGAGGAGCACACTAGATCACAATCCACACAGCCACTAAGGGCAGGGCAGGGCTGACCAAACGCAGAACACAATTCAAGACTGCACCTGGGACACATTCCTCTTTGTCAACTAAGGGGACATGGAGACACTGATACAGGGGCTGCTCACCAGCCACCTTTGGAATTACGCCCTTCTGGATGGTTCAGTTAGGATCGAGCATACCTGCGAGGTTCACTTTCACTAGTTATCTTCTGTCATGTGCCTTCCATTAGATATGACACACGTTCACACACTGTGTGGTCACACTACACAGAAAACACTAGGGGACGGGCAAGCAGGAAGGGAAAGGGAGCCCTGGAGAGTGCCAGGGGCCTGGCAAGCAGTCCCACAAGACACTGGCATCAGGCCACCTCAAAATGTGGTCCTAAGTCCTCTGACATGAAAATCACTGGGTAGGGGACAGGAGATATTAAAAACACAGGTTCTCAACCAGGAGTGGCAGTATGTGCCTTTACCAGGTACTCAGGAGGCTGAGGCTGGACTGTGAGTTTGAGGCCAGCCTGGATACCCTAGCAAGATCCTGTCTCAACAAAACAAAGATAAACCAATCTGGCATGGTAGCACATGCCTACAATCCAAGAACGCTAGACGGCTAAGGCAGAAAGATCAGAAGTTTGAGCCCAGCCTGGGCAACTTAGCAATTATGCGAGATCTTGACTCAAAATTTAAAAATAAAAAAATAGAGCTGGAAGTGTAACTCAGTTCAACTGCCCTGAGTTTAATCTCCGGTAGTCACACGCACACATGCAAAAAGTAAATACAACAAAAACAGTCTCGGGGTGGGGTGTTGCTGAGTGGCAGAGCATGTCCAACCCCAGCATAAGAAAAAAATGTTTTAAACACACACAGCCCCCTCAGGCCCAGCACCTAGGTAGTTATGACTCACACCAGGAAACCACAGATCCTGCTGGAACCACCTCTCTGGCCTGCCATCTGCTCCCGCTTCACAGTCCCCACCAAATGCCACTCCCTGCCGCTGCCCAGTCCAAGCTCCATGTATAGTCCTGGAAGGCAGCCAGGGTGGTAAGCCATGGGAGTCACTGCTGCGCCAGACCCCAGGAGGCCTGCGGCCTGACCCTGTGACCTCACTGCTGACTCAGGCTGCTCCTCCGCCTTCACAAGTCACAGGGCTGTCGGCTTCTCGTGGTGGGGAAGGTGCCTCCAAAGCTACACATACTGGCCCAGCCCTTACCCCAGTATGTCCACACCGTGGTCAGGGACAGGACAGAACTTAAAGCAGGCAGTACTTTGACCTTCCAGAGGTCAGGGAGGCCCGCTGCTGCCAAGACCACGACCCCCCCCCCACCTATGTCCCCAGAGGTGGCCTCAGCAAAGCAGGCAGCTGTGACCCAGGTTGGAGTGCTGACCGTCCTCACCCGCTCAGTGACTAGGAACCTGGTTTTTGTTGTTAAAACAGTGACCCTCAGACATCACAGGCCCATTATCTCCTCCTGTGCAGGGCCTGGGGCCACGTGAGGGCCCAGGCAGCCAGGAGAATGGCACGCCCAGTGAGCTAGGCAGGACTTGACGGTCCTGCTGGCCTGCTGAAGTCCCCTCCCTGAGCTGTCCCAGGAGAGGTCCCAACCGGCACAAGGGCCTCTACCTCATGTGTTTACCCTGTGCCCTTGGCTTCCTACCAGCTGCCCAGTGACTCCTCTCAGCAGCTGTTTGGGGTAACGCACCCCCCTAAAAAAAAAACCAAGAAAACATGGGCACTACATGGTTAAGAGACCTGCCAAGATGGTGCAGAGCCCAGGGACCAAGGTTCACCCTCCCTGGCACACACCTGATGACCTCCACGGCAGCTCCCTAAAAGAACCCCCGTACCAGAAACCCCGGAACACCCCACTTACTGCGTCTTGGGCTCAGCCTGCATCCCAGGGTACTAATCAGTACCCGTTGAGTGCCTTGGCTCCATTCTGATGCTTCTCAGCGACCTATCTGGTAGACTGGCCAAGCCCCCATGATGCACTGCGCTCAGGGCGCAGGACCTTCCCTGGAGTTCCAGTGCCTGGAGAGAGACTGGGGAGCGCTGTACTGAGGGGAGAGGCATCTGCAGCACACATCATGCCACGTCTAGGCCTGAACTCACTGCAGCCTTCCATGAGCCCTCAACACAGGGACCTGATTTCTCGCTTCTCCACTGGAGATGGGAAAACGATGGCCCAGAGAAGAGCGATGATTTTCCCTAATGTAACAACTGGTAAGGAGCAGTTCTGAGCAGAGTCCAGGCCGGTGGTGGGACATCTGTCCCTTCCAAGTCTTGTGTCTACCCTATCTTGGTGTGAAAACTCTTGTCTGGCTTCTCAGGCCTACACGGCCTTGTTCTACCCGCAGAAGGGCCCTCCAGAGCAGAAGTGTGGGCCAAACCCCAGCAGACATACCTGCCTCCCGGTACTGACCAAACACCAGGTCTGTGCTGTCCAGGGCGGCTGCACTGCCCACATGTGTCCCCTCCTCTCCATAGTTGGTCATGTAGAAAGAGATCCGGCCCTGGGGGGAGAAGTGGCACAGAGGCCCAGGCTTCAATGTGCTGGCCAATGACAGGACCACGTGGATCCTGCTCATCTTCCAGGGACTCTGTGACCCATGGTGCTCCTGCCACATGCTCCTGTCAGGTCGTGTGCGGTTCCCCCATCTACAGAGGAGGTGCCGGGATGGTCGGAGCCCATGATCTGGAGTCTGAGCCAAGAGCCTGGGGAGGGACTCGGCCACCGCTGCTGGGCACCAGGGAGAAAAGCTGAAGCTGACCTAAGTAAGGCCAGGAGGTGGCAGGTTCCAGGCAGACAACGGGACCACGAGGCCACGAGACCAGAGGGCTGGTGCAGAAGTGGGAGATGAGGCAGGAGACCGAAGTGGGGAAATGGCAGAGCAGAACGAGGCTGGCTGTTCTGCATGGAGCAGACGGCCACACCTGTGTTTACAAACCTCTTAGGTGGCCCCACGGGGACAAACAGAGGACACAGGGCAGTGGTGTAACCTGGGGGCTGGTGAGGAGGTAGGGCAGGGTCCAAGGGATGAGTCCTCAAAAACTGAGCTGGCCTGGCTGGGCACCACAGGTGACCAGGCCAGCTCCCTATTCCCGGCCCCTCAGCCCTACAGCCTAGGAAAGACAGGTTCACAGTCTCCCTTGCAGCAAGAGGTGGCCAGGGGCAGTTCTGGCCAGCAGCTTCAGTGAAGCTGGCCTTCACTTTCTGGAAAAGAGGGACCGCTGCTGTACTCCCTCTGCCTCTATCTCCTTCTTCCTGCCTCGACTGGAGCCATGATGCCTGGACCTGCGGCAGCCACTCCGTGAACAAGAGGCAACAAAGCACAGTCCAAAGCCCAGTGGTGACTGTGACGAAGGGAAGGAGGAATGGTCTAGGTGCCTGATAGTGATGCTGACAGCTGACTGACTTCTAAGGCAATATCTACACAGAGAATGAGAAAGGGAGGCAAGGGGAAGACGGGGAAGAGATGCAGGCTGCCAGTTTGGGTGAAGAGTGATGCCCACTGCTGAAAAATGAACTAGGGGAAGATGAGGTCTGGGATGGGGACTGGGCTCAGATGGGGTCTAAGGCAGAGATGCCAAGTAAGTATGGTGCTCCAGGGATTAGTCTCACTGGAGAGCTGGGGAATTCCTGGTGTGCAGTGGACAGGTCAACCCGACTAGGTGCCATGAGGGACAAAACGAAGTCAGCCCCACTGGGCTCAGCAGTGCCCCTCAATGTACTCCCTGGGTCTAGCTTCCCAACTGCTAGGAAAAACCAAAATGCTTCCCTTTAACTAGGGAGCCCACTAAAAGCTAACTGGCCTGCAGTACCAAGGGAGTGGGCGGACGCTGGCAGTGGGGGTCAGCATGGGGCAAGAGCTGCAGATAGGCCAAGGAAGCACAGCCTGGCTGGTGGCAGGGGATGGGCTGCCTACTCACTGTCCTGCCCTCCTCTGCTCTTAAGAGATCTCATTCCACCATAGGTGCCAACTGCCTGGCCTAAAAGAATCCATTTCCGCCTGCTTGGCAGCAAGGAGGGACCAATGAAATGTAAACAGATGCCACAGAGTGGGATGTCCTCGAAGTTCTTATAAAGTAAGAGTGAGGAAAGAGCTAGGATGTGCCATGTCCCACTTTCTACTTTCCTTCTACGCAATGTCTGGAATGAGATGGGATGGAGGGAGCTCCCATGACCATTTGGACCACGAAGTGAGCTTCAAGAAGGGACAGGCTAGGACCAGGTCTTTAGCTCAGTGGTTCTGGCTCCTGCCTTGCAAGCACAAGTTCCTGAGTTTGATCGGTAACCACATACAACAATGCTGGATGTGGAGACTCACCCCAGCAGCAACCAGTACCACATACCACAGTGCCGGGCGTGGTGGCTCACGCCTGTAATCCCAGCACTCGGGAGGCAGAGGCAGGAGGACTGCTGTGAGTTCAAGGCTCAGCTCAGGGCCAGCATGAACTACAAAGCAAGACCATCTCAAAAAACAAAACAAAACAAAACAAAAAAAACCCCCAAAAAACCGGAAGAAGACAAATATCCATCGAGCACAAGGTGCCACTAGACCAGCCCCAGACCACAGACTGCTAATTTCCTTTATCGGAGAGGACAGACAATTCACACAAGAAACCCCTGCTCTTGGTTTTAAGGTTTTTCTCTGGGTCAGGAGAAAGGCTGACACTTACAGAGAGACATACCAGCAGGACACAACACAACGCATGCAGGGTGAGCAGGATGGACAAAATGGCCTTCCTCCGCGCTCGCCAACGGGCTAGCTCACACAAGATTCTCCCCTGACCTACAGGGCAGGTACTGTGATTAATCCCACTTTTAAAAAATGTATTTTTGGGGCCGGGGATTTAGCTCAGTGGTTCCGGCGCCTGTCTTGCAAGCCAAGGACCCAGATTTGATCCTCAGTAACCACATATATTACTGACTGTGGAGACTCACGCCCAGTAGCAATCACTACCACATAACACAGTGCCGGGTGTGGTGGCTCACGCCTGTCATCCCATCACTCAGGAGGCAGAGGCAGGAGGATTACTGTGATGTGAGTTGGAGGCTGAGCTCAGGGCCAGCCTGAACTACAAAGCAAGACCCTGTCTCAAAAAAACCTAAAAAAAAAAAAAAATTTATTTTTTTAATGTGTGGTGCTGAAGCTTGGACCCAGGGCCTTGAATACGCTGGTAAGCACTCTACCTCTGATCTACACCTTGAGCTATTAGCCTCATATTTTAACAGTGTAAAAACTGAGACAAAGATGACAACAATCGGGCTGGGGATTTAGCTCAGTGGTTTTGGTGCCTGCCTTGCAAGTGCAAGGGCCTGGGTTCGATCCCCAGTCACCACATACAACAATGGTGGGCGTGGTAGCTCATGCCTGTAATCCCAGCACTCAGGAGGCAAAGGCAGAGGCAGGAGAACTGCTGTGAGTTCAGGACCAGCCTAAACTACAAAAGTGAGACTGTCTCAAAAAAAAGACAAGAACAATCTCCTGCCAAGTCACCAGGTGTAATTGTACCAAAGTGTGTCAGATCAAAAGACCTGCGGTGCAGGCAAAACAGGGCCAGGAATCCCTGTTCAAGAGTGGGCTGGCCTGGCCAGACCTGTCCCTGAGGCTGCGCAGAGAGTAAAGAACAGAATGAAGTGGTAATAAGGGAGGGCTAGACTTGACCCTGCGGACAGTCAGAGCCCGGAAAAGTCCCTGGGCTGAGCAAAGCTACCATGCTTACTTGCAGAACCCACAGGTGGGGTTCCTGTGAGTGGAAAGTCTCACATGGGCTGTCTGCCTGCACCCGTGCTGACCTCCAGCCTCATGGGTCTCAGACGGCAATCTGCAGTGGGATTCCCTGGGGCCTGGCACAAGGGCAGACGCTTAAGCCCAGCCCAGTGGGGGTGGGTGGACAGCTGAGGGCCTGTCTGCCCGACAGGCTACCGTGTTTCTGTCAGGACCCCTCTCCAGCATATCTGTGCAGACCAGCAGGGATGGACTCCATTCTTCTACTCCTTGGTTCCCGCGGTGGGTGCAACGGCAGACTGGTCAGAACAGGGGCTGGGACCAAAGCCTGGCCAATGAGCATCAGACTGGGAGCTTCTGCTGGAACATGAGGGAATCCTCTTTCCCTTGCCAAGTGGAAAGGACGGTAATTGTGAGTCTGGTAGGGCTGTCATAAATAATAATAGCTAATAAACATTGAGAACTGGCTGAATGCCCATTTCACTGTCCCTAAAGCCATTACAAAAGCCAACATCAATCCTCATGGCAAGTTTGTGAGGCAGGTGCAAACAAGAAAATAGAAGGATCGAGAGGTTAAGCAGTTTTCTCAGAGGCACAGAGCTAGAGAGAGATAGAACTTAAGACCTTGATCTTGGAGCCTCACTCTAGAATCTGTCCCCAAGCCCTTTTCCTCTGTGACCTCTCCATGATCCTAGAGCTGTCACCAAAAAAATGAACGAGGCCAAGATACAGGGAAAAAAAGACACGAAGAGAGAAATTGGTCCGATACCATCTTTGAGCTTCCTGGAACCAGTTGTGCCTACAGTCAGGTGGAGCTTCGACTGAGTCACTCCATTTCCTCTTTGTAGGCAGTGATCTGACTTGGTCTTTGCCTGCTAATTCTAATTCTTCTGAAGGTCACAGTGTATTGGTCATGGAGCTAGAGTGGGCCCTGGGCCTTGCAGCGGGCACAGTGGCTCCTTGCTTCTCAGGACTGTGAGCTCCTGAGGGAAGAGCAGCTGGGATCTCCCCTCCCTGCCCTCTCCCAGCACTGAGCTGGGTCCCTTCTTCTGCCCTCAGACCAGATCTCCCTCCCCTTCTTCTTCCAGAACCCAAGAGAATCCCAAGAACTTGAAGGACACCCCCAAAGGACTTCTTTCCCTCAGGAGTTATCCTCTGGTTCATGCGGTGGGAGGGACCTGAGGTAACTCCCTCCTGCTGCCCACCCACCTGCCGCTGGGACTCGTAGAGGATGCGGTCCATGGTGTTAAGCAGTGTCATACTCCTGTAGAACTTCAGCACCTTCTCCTGTGGCAGCTGTAAACAAAGATGCAGATACAACAATTAGGACCAGAAAGGAGAAAGGGAAGGGACCTGGGCAAGGGGCAGGGGCGGTGGGGAGGGGCAGGCGCAAGCAGGGGAGTGGCCTCACTTGGGGGTCCTCGCTGGGGTTGATGATCTGGCCTTGGCGGTCCATGACGCGGTAGATGGGGATTCCAGAGATGACATTCGGCTGGATGAACTCAAGTTTGTCTATGAACTCCGCTGAGGCTCCTGGGAACTGCGGTTTGTCATCCAGGGAAGAGAAGGTCTGCCGCTGCTGCCTACGGGGGTGCTGGGAAGGAGACACAGGGGTGCCCATGTCAGGAGCAGTACTGTGTCCCAGCTGGGCCCACCCTGGCAGCTAGCACAGTGGGTCAGCTGCACAGCCCGAAGAGACTCCGGAGCCTGGCAGACAATACCACGGATACAGGGTTAGAAGCTTATTCCAACATGTTCTTGACATGACACCTCAGGCCAGTGACTACAATGTTGCATCTCAGTTTCCTCATCTGTAAACTGGGATGAAACGGTGATTCCTCATGGCAGAGAATGGCATAAAATGCACAAGGCCCCGGGTTTGGTCTCTAGCGCCAAAACAAAACAAAAACCTTTAACATCTACTCAACAGAGCTGTTGCGAAGATTAAACAATTAAGTGGTAGGCAGCTCCAGAACTGGTGGCAATGACTGTCATCACAAGCCCAAACTCTTCACCCTGGCACGGTCTCCCATTCTACAGCAGCCAGAGCTCCCCTAACACCATACTCACGGGAGGCCATCCAAGAGTTTCAGGGCATTCCCTGTGGCAGCACATACACCAAGAGAATTTAAGGCTTTGAGCTATGATGGGGTAGACTGCCTGGTGACATGGACAAGTGACTTCCCCCCTCGCCATGCACCCTCATCTGTAAACTGGACAACACCTTGTAGAAATGTGAGGCTCAAAGGAGGCCTCGTGTCTAAGGTGCTCAGCAGTGGATCTGTACACCTTCCAGGACATGCGCAGCATCTGCGGGCGGTGAGGGCTCCTGCCACGTCTCCACTCTCGTTCCCTTACATTACGTGAAGGTCTCCTCTTCCATAACCCGGCGAATGATTCCACATGCTCCAGGGCCTGTTCAACAGCAGCTGGGCTTCCCAAACAAGCCCAGAATGACTCAGTCAACAAATATTTGCACATGTTTGGAGCAGCACTAAGGTCCCAGGCCTGTCCAGGTATCTGGGGGATCTAAGGCATTTTGTCCTTATTGCTAATAGGGAACATGGGTGCTGACCAAGCAAGGACAAGGGTGATTCATTCTACCCCACGGGAGAGCAGAAAGCAGGTCAGGTTTCTCAAAGGAAGCGCTATGAGGGTGAGCCGTGCAGGACAGCTTGGGGTCAGAAAGGGGGTTGTTCCAGGGGCTAGAATATGCAAAAGACAAGAAGCAAGGAACGGGCTAGGAATGTAGCTCAGTAGCCTAGACCCTGGGTTCCATTCTGAGCACTACAAAAAAGAAAGAAAGAAAAAAAAAACCAGAAAGAAAACTCTTCCTTTATTCAGATATAGTGGCATACTATTCCTATAATCCCTGCTTGCTGTGAAGCTAGCAATCCCAGGCAGAGGGATCACAAATTGGACCCTAGCCTGGGCAACGTGGTGAGACACTTTCTCAAAATAAAAAGGGCTGGACATGAAGTTCAGAGTGAAGGATCCTTGGTTTAATTTCTAGTACCTTAAAAAAAGAAAAAAGAAAGAATGATTTGTCCTTCATGAAAACTGAAGGAGCTGAGCTGCGAGGACACCTCGCCTCCTCAGAAGTGAAGCCCGGCCAGAGAGCCCGGGAGACCTATGGGAAGCCTAGCGCTCAGCAGGCTGCCCAAGGAGACCTGTGCCAGGCCATGCTCCGTGCGTGTGGCCTTACCAAGTCCTCAGGGCATCTCTGCGGCAGGGCTATTTGCCGCTCCCTATCAGATGAGGAAATCAAGGTGTGGGGAGGTAAAACAGCCTACACCAGGCCACAGGGGGAAAAAAGAAAAAAAGCTTGAAACAAAGCTATGTCATGACTGGGTCTCTAACTTAGCAAGGCTGAGATTCTGACCTCAAAACCCCCGCGCCGGGCTTCAGCTGCCACGGCTGACCCAATTCTCCCACATCTGCGTCTCGTCTTCCCACCACTCCCCGCATTTCCTTCAGGTCAGCAGTTGTGGCTTTGCTCTCACAGGTGGGGGCTCATGTGTGGCCCTCTCCCTTCCTTTAATTGCAGTGCAGAAGCTGCCGAGGTGCCAGTGGGGTGGCGCACTATGTGTGCACGATTATCTACGTTTTAGTTATGGCGAAATTACACTGCCCACGGCAGGGCAGGTTGAGGCCTGACACCACAGCAGACGTGACCTTCCTTTGCCAGGAAAAAGCAGCCAGCCCCCTGCAGCACCCCTCTCCCCCTTCCAGGCACAGCCAGACCTTGACATCTACCTTGATTCTTTTGTTCTGGGCCTGTCTCCCACGCACGGCACAGGCTCCAAGAAGACTTACACAACAAGCCCTCCACAGGTATCTACCAACGAACGGATGAATGAACGGTCAGGTCTGGTGGCTCAGGAGTCAGACTGACCTGGGTTCCAACTCTGAGCTCACTAACGTGTTTCTCAGCAAACACCCAAGTCTCTGTGAATGTCCTCATGTGCAAAAATGCTGCTGAGGGCTGTGGGCGAAGATCCTGGGAGGAAACATGCAAGAGGTTCAATGAGGCAGGCATGAGAAAGAGAGACAGACAAGCCCAGGGAGGTCGGTAAATGGAAAAGGGCGGTGGGTACTTTGGGAAGAAGAGGAGGAAAAGCGTGGTAGGCAAGCACTCTACCTCTGACCTGTCCCCTACATTTTTGAGACAAGGTCTCACCAAGTTGTTCATGCTGGCTTTGAACTTGGCGGTCCTCCTGCCTCAGCCTTCTGAGTAGCTGAGATTACAGGTGTGTGCCACTGCATGTGGCTTAAAGTGGATTTCAACACCAGACAGTAGCCTCTGTACATATTCCAGAGAGAGAAACTAAGGCAGCAGAGGACAGTATGCCAACAGAACAGGCCTGCAGGCTGAAGTCTGGGGAGGGATGTTAAGAGGGTAAAAGAGCGGCTGGCAGGGGTCAGGAGGACAAAAGCAGGGGGCTGAGCATAGGTCACAGCAGGACTGCTGGCCTCTAGAGGCTGAACACTGCCATCAGGGCACCACAGCACACCTGGCCCTGGAGCTGCACCCAGATCTTACCACCCTTCCTTTCCGGAGTCTGCAGGTGAATGTCGTCCCTCCCCCAGGGCACTGAGTGGATTCAGTGAGCTTCGGAAAGGGCCAGACTCCGTTATAGCATCTGGCGGGAAAAAGCCTGCAGAGGAGAGACGAGACTCCCTCCATCCTTCCCTTCAGCTTTTGGTGATGAGGCCGGCCCAGCAGGCTGGAGGCTGGCCCAGACCTTGAAGCCACAAAGAAACATGCCTATTCCTGCCAGTGGCTTGGTCTGCCCCTGAGGTGCCATTCCCTCTGTGCCTGAGCTCAGGAACATCATCTAGTCCCGGGGGCACATGACACACTTCATCTCATCTATGACTGTATCAACCCCAGCCCAAGTATCTCAATCAACAAAGGTGCATCAGAGCCTCCAGGGCCCAGATGACTCGCCTGAGGCCAGAGAAATCAAGAGTGATGTCCTCCTCTGAAACAGGCAGCCTGACCACAACTGTCCCAGAACGTCGAGGGGAAAAGGTCAGATCCACAGATGGGGGGCTTTGTGCATGGGCCAAGTGTGTAGCTCCAAGGCCTCTCCATTGAGGACAGGCCACCAAAGTCAGCTCCATCTCTGCTCAAGGACAGCAGTGAGCAGAGCCCTGTTCTGGACCGCAGGGACCAGGAGCTTTAGCAGCTCGAGGCTCCCCCAGGAACCACCAGTGTAAACCCCAAGGGAAGTATTTCGTTCTTTCCCTCATTTAGTCAAGACCAAAGCAGATTCACCTTCTCAGGAGAAAAACAGCTGCTCCCAATGTTTAAGCCCTGACTCACAGAGGGCTGAGAATACAAAGCAAGTACCCTCTAAGGGAGATGCTATTACTGTTATTTCTTTCAGATAGTTTCTCTGTGCAGTTCAGGCTGCTCTTGAACTCATTATGTAACCCAGGCTGGCCTCGAATCTGCTGCGATCCTCTTGCATCAGCCTCCCAAGTACTGGGATTACAGACGTGCGCCACCACACTTGGCCTGGAACTACTACTGTCTTACAAGTGGAGACCTGGTGTCGGGGTCCAGAAAGCTACCATGAGGAAGCAGCAGATTGGCCTGCATCTGAAGGGTCACCTATCTACAAAGGCCTCAAGTGGGAGGAGGTACGTACCCTCAAGTAAATAAAAGCTGCATAAGGCTGCTGTTTGGGCCAAGGCTCCTAGCGTAGGCCCCTACAAACTAGAACCCTGGTGGCAAATCTATGCCATACACGCTGTGGCGGTTTGCATCACTGAAAGCTCTAAAAGGTTCACTAGCACTGGACTACACTAAAAATCAAAACGGAGTCGATTCACAGTGAAGTTCCCCATGACCAAATCAAAACTAAACTGTTAGCTGACACCTGAAAAATCAAGAGGCGCAGGAGGGCCAGATTTCCCCACTGGACCAGTTCTGAGCAGTGTTAACAGTAAAGCTCTCTCGGCCTTGATCCTTGTCAAAAAGACTTCAATCCTTAGGAAAAGCATAATCTAACAGAACCTGGTATAAAGTCGTTAGTTATTTTACTATTGTTATGAGGAAAGTAACTTCGAAACCACTTCTACGGAACACTTCCTTGCATATGCTTTTTTCAGCCTTTCTTTTATAAAACTAACCTCCTTTGATAAAACTAACTGCTCAGTGAAACAGTTTGGTGGCATGAAGTGTCATTCAATCCTAGAATCACAAATTAAGCCAATTAAGGGCCCCAACGACAGCGAGGAGTTGACCTAGTGGCAGAACGCTAGCCTGGCATTCTGGTTTCTAAGCGGATGTCCCACTAACACCTTCCTGACCTGCTTTTAGGAGGTGAGGGCCTAGCTAGAAAGGTGGGTCACTGTGAAGGGACCTGGAAGTTTCTATCTCCCTTCCCTGTTCTTCCATTAATTCTGCTTCCTGTCTACCATGCCACAAACCTCTGCCATGTCCTTCTGCCATGCCACCTGCCTTGGAGCTATTGACTATGGACCAAAACCTCTCTACACTGTAGGCCAAAATAAACCTCTGCTTTCATTAGCTGGTGCTGGGCACTCTGTCCCGGCACCGTGGGAAGTGATTAAGATATGTGGTAGGCCCGGAGGCCCTTGGTTCCATCCCCAGCACGACACACACCCCAAACATGGCCTTGTAGGGTGCAGTACAGACAGAGAAGGGCGCTCTGAGCCCAAGGCCAGTTCTTCCACCCAGCCCCAACAAGCTGGCAGGCAGGTTGGCTGAGTGAGATGTCGCAAGCCTGAAACCTAAGTCCACCTCCTCATGGGAGCCTGGAAAAAAGCTGGGCTTTGGAGTCCCTTCGGAGCGTGACATTCAGAACTTACATCTCGGAGCCTCAGTTTTCCTACCTGTGATGGGAAGGTGCTACCAGTTCAGACCGTGCAGTGTGGCTGTTTTAAATACAGTCATGGAGGTGAGCTGGCTCTTCAGAATGTGGAAAAAGGAGCCGGATTTCTTAAGACATTAGCCAGAAGAGAGGCGAAAGCCTGTGATCAGATCAATAATGACTACTTCCACTCACCCACAATACCCACCTGGCCCTAATAGCTGGAAGGCTACAGGGGACACTGAAAGCCCAGGAGCCCTGGAAAGGCCACCCAGAACAGCAGGGCTGGAGAAACACTGTCACTGACCATGAGCACGGACCAAGCACTAATGTTCACCCCATAAGCCAGAATCAGTAAAATGGCTTGGCTGGGCCGTTCTGGGGTGGGCCCTGAGGTGCCATTCCCTCTGTGCTTGAGCTCAGGAACACCATCAAGCCCCGGGGGCGCATGACACACTTCATCTCATCTATGACTGTATCACCCCCAGCCCAAGTATCTCAATCAACAAAGGTGCATCAGAGCCTCCAGGGCCCAGGTGACTCGCCTGAGGCCAGAGAGATCAAGAGTGATGTCCTTCTCTGGAACAGGCAGCCTAACCACAACTGTCCCAGAAGGTTGAAGGGAAAAGGTCAGATCCACAGATAGGTGGCTGCAAAACCCACTTGTGACTCCCTGACAATCAACCTTCCTGCCTCCTCTTCTCTGAGTGCTTAATACATTTTCTGACAACAAAGAGGAAAGAAGACAATTGTGCAGACACCTACAGAGGAAGAGAGGCAAGAGGACAGGGACAAGAAGAGGCAGATCAAGCCCTCCGAACCCACCTGTCCCCGCAACCCACTTCCCCACCCTTCTCAAGATACCGCCTCTTTATCTACACCCAAATAAAGCTACAACTTCTAGTATGGCGGCCACAAGACACTTGCTAGTTAGGTTTAAACTCATTAAACTTGAATAATATTGGGCTGGGGATTTAGCTCAATGCTTCCAGCGCCTGTCTTGCAAGCGCAAGGGCCCAGGTTCAATCCCCTGGTAACCACATACAATACTGGACGTGGAGACTCACACCCAGTAGCAACCAGTACCACATACCACAGTGCCAGGCGTGGAGGCTCACGCCTGTCATCCCAGCACTCGGGAGGCAGAGGCAGGAGGATTGCTGTGATGTGAGTTGGAGGCTGAGCTCAGGGCCAGCCTGAACTACAAAGGGAGACCCTGTCTCAAAAAAATAAAAAAAGCCTTGAATAATATTAACACCTCAATACTTCACTATCCACATTTAAAGTATTCACATGTGGCTACTGGTGACTGGACAGGACTGCCCAAATATACATGTCCTCTCAGAAAGTTCTATTGATTATTGTCTCTTTCCTCCGTTCAAAAAAGTGGGCACTTAAGCCAGCACAGTGAGGCACGGCCACGCAGCCCAGCACTTCTGGAGGGGAGGCAGGAGGATTACAAGCCCAGCATCAGACCTGTTCCGTAAAAAAAAAAGAAGGGGAAAGAGAAAAAGGATTGGGAATGTGGCTCAGTGCAAAGATTGTGACTTCAGGGCCGGGGATTTAGCTCAGTGGTTCCAGCGCCTGTCTTGCAAGCACAAGGACCCAGGTTCCATCCCCAGTAAACCACTCACAATACTGGGTGTGGAGACTCATGCCCAGCAGCAATCAGTACCACACACCACAGTGCCGGGCGTGGTGGCTCATGCCTGTAATCCCAGCACTCGGGAGGCAGAGGCAGGAGGATTGCTGTGATGTGAGTTTGAGGCTGAGCTTAGAGCCAGTTTGAACCACAAAGTGAGACCTGGTCAAAAAAAAAAAAGAAAGATTGTGGCTTCAGTTCCTTGTACTGCCAAAAAAGAAGTAATGATAATTCAGAAACTTTCTAAAAAAAGGTACTGACTCTTTTAAAAAAGTCTCAGAACACAAGGCTGGAGGATGCACGTCAACAGAAGAGCACTTGCTTAGCATGTGGGAGAGCTGCGTTCAACCCTCAGTATCGGAAAAAAAGAATCACAATAGGTGCGAAAAAAGGAATAGGGGGACAGCGACTTAGAAAATGTAATCATTTAAATATATCAAAAGTATAACTGGGTCTGGTGGCTCACGCCTATGATCCCAGCAGTCAGGAGGCTGAGGCAGGAGGATTGCTAAGTTCAAGGTCAGCCTGGAGTACACAGTGAGAACTTGTCTCAAAAACACCTGGAACAGCCATAGATTTAGCTCAGCAGCACAATGCCTGCCTGGGAAGGGGGAGGTCCTGAGTTTGATACCTGGTAACCTTCCTCCCCAAAACCCCCAAATAAATGAATTAAAAAGCAGGCTCTTCTCTCTACAACTCCTCCCTAAAAAAATAAATAAATGAAAGAAGGAAGAGCGAAGACAACAGGGAGTCAGCTGTGCAGGAAACAGATTTAATCGCTCACAAACGACCTTGCCTTAGCCTGCCCCATCCTGCTCTGCTCCTGCCTCCCTTGCCTAGCCACTGGGCTCTTGAGATTCAAATCAACCTTGGAAGATCTGATTGCTTTTTTAAAATAAAGCCAAAAAAGAACAGCCCATAAGCGGAAGAACTCCCTACCCCTACCCTGCTCCTGCAACCCTTCTACATTTACCTGCTTCGCACGTCTTCTTCATTCCTGAGCACCCACGCTTCACTCCTGGCTCTGTCTTTTCCTGTCCTGTCTCTCCTCGTACCCAGAGCTTCTTCCTACAACTTCTATTTTCCTTGGTTTAAGAACTGACTGTCAAAGGGTCAGACACGAGCTTACAAGATCTTGATTAAAGATCTCAATTCTTCCCAGGTCACTGTCAATCCAGCACACACACACACACACACACTCCAGGCCCCTTCCTTTCTTTTCCAATATCCAACTGTTGTTTCCTTTCTCCATCCTAACAACAATAGCCAGTACTCTTAGTGCCTTTAGAATGTCCTGGGTCGAGCTCTTGGCACTTTTTGTATTTTCACAACTCTGAAATTCTGTAGAGGCCCCACTAGTATTCTAGAGAGGAGAGAGCACTCAGGTCTAGAGAGGAGCGAGACACAGTCCCTACCCAGGCCACACAATTGCACAGTGAAAGAACAGGGATGTGGACCTTTTGGTTTCAAAACCCACTCAGCCACTCCAAGTCTGGAATTCTGTATCAATTCTCTTCTGCTGACCCCTGCTATTCCTGCGCTCCGCTGTGTCTTCTATCATTATTTTTCTTTTTCTTTTTTCCAGTGGAGCTGAGGATCCATCCCAGGGCCATCAACACATTAAGTTAGCACTCTCTACTACAGTGTGACATCATCATCCCTCAATTGCCAGCAAGACCCTGCCCTTGGCAGCATCTACCTACTAGGATTATGACCCTTTT
The DNA here is from genome assembly GCA_004026965.1 of Petromus typicus. Taxonomy (NCBI): domain Eukaryota; kingdom Metazoa; phylum Chordata; class Mammalia; order Rodentia; family Petromuridae; genus Petromus; species Petromus typicus. The sequence goes on along the minus strand of PVIR01010977.1, from coordinate 18,708 downwards.
AATAAGAAAGAAAATTTTCTCAGGTGCTTTTTTTTTTTTTTACAAATGGACAAAAAGCCTTGTTTAGACCTCCCATCTCTTCTCTATTAATTCAATCAGCACACCCTGATCATCTCCTCCGTACAGTACCCGCAACACGAAAAGTCCCTGGGCCTGCCTTTCGATCAGGGAGGGATAAGGGATTCGAGTTTCTGAAGCAATCCATTTTAAAACTAGAAAAGAAAGCAGCAAAGAAACGCAAATCCCTATAAAAGCCTGTAACAGGGACCTATCTCTCCTCTTTCCACAAGACTGTTTCCTCAGAAAGTAAGTGTTCCCTTACTAAGTCAGTGCCATTCTCCGATCCCTAAGGGAAAAAGTCTCCCCATTCTATACCCCTGCAAGGGACATCCGCTGTGGAATGGGCGGCAACGACTAAGGCACCCCCAGTTCACACTCCAAGCTGACTCCCTTTCCTCTACTCCCCATCTCCCAGTCCTTTTCCCATCCCGGACTTGACACCCAGCAGACACCTTCCACACTTTACAAATCATCTTTCCGACCTTGTTTCCACCCTGGGGTCCCGGTACTCACAGATCTAGCCAGCCCTCGAGCCTCAGGACGCCGCAGCAGCAGGAAAGCAGCCTGCCCCAGGCCTCGGCTTCGCCCCCAGACCCTCGCCACAGAGGTTGCCGCCGCCATCTTGACTACTGAACACTCAGTGCCCCGCCCCTCTCTCAGACTAGACTGGAGCCTGCCTCCTCCGGAGCCTGATTCAAATACCCTCGGACTGCCTCCTCTTGCGCCTGATTCAGATGCCCTCACAATCCTGCCACCAGAGGACCTACATCCGTCACACAAAAACAAGAACCCATAGATGAGTAAAGAAGACAATTTTCCTTCCCTTAAATGACCCCGATCGCTTCGATGATTAGTTTTTCTAACAGGCAAACAAAGGGGGAGCCTGAAGCGTTTAGGACGTGGGGGCCTTGAATAGAATGAATCCGCGGAGAGGCCCGCCCCCTCCTCTCTGTTGTCCAATGGCTTTGCCAGAATTAGGAGGCGGGGGTGGCAAGGCTGGTTTGTTGATAAACGCTGAGCCACGTGCGGGGGACAAATCAGAGGGTGTCCAGATAGGCGCAGGCGCGCTGGTTACGCAGCGTACACGCCTGCGCCTGCGACTGAGCGGAAGTGGCTGTAGGGGTTGCACGTGTAATGTGGGGCAATGGAAGGTACGATGCATACTGACTCGGAGGTCTGCACTCAGACTGGCACGGAGTCTAGCTCTCGAGGTCCTGGATGCAGCCTCAGGCACTTTGCTTGTGAACAGAACCTACTGTCCCGGCCGGATGGCTCTGCTACTTTCCTGCAAGGTAAGTACTTATTTCAGGTAAATTCTGCCGGAGCCGTGTTTACCTAGGTCATATTTGCTTTTAAGGACCGTTAGTGTACTGTGAAACGGAGTACCCACCTCCCAGCGTTCTGGTTGGTACATGCTCCTCCTGCACGGAAGCGGAACTTCTTACCAGATGGGCTACTTTTAAGAAGGGCAGACCTACACCTCTTCCTCCCAACTTGAACCCAGGTCCTCCTACGAGCTAAGCAAATTCTCTACCATTGAGCTATATCTTTTGCCCTCAACTAGCATTCTTTTAAAATGGAACAGAAAAGGAAATACCAGAATACGTCAAAACAGTGATAGTAGAGTCATATTTTGGGTTTTGGCGCCCTTTGAGTCATTAACACATAGATTTGTATGAGTTTTGGCCCTTGCTATAAAATTTACCTTTTACTGGGAGTTATGGTCAGAGAAGCTTGGAAATCTACTAATTTCATTCTCAGATGGTAAAACTGAGATCCAGAGAGTTTAGCAAAAATCACCGGGGGTTTAGAGCCCAAAGGATGCAGACCAAACTAGAAGCGAGGTTTTTTATTTCCCAGGTCTTACCTCCCCTCATCTATTCATAGCCACTGTGGGGTTAATAAGCAGGATTCTTGCAGAGATAGATCCCTTTCTTAGGTGTCTGGACTACTGCAGAGTTTGGAGAAAGAGAGCTAGAGGAAGCTGGAGGTAGCTTTGGAAAGAAAACCTGAAACAGTGAGGGAAGTTAGCTTTCAGGGAGAACTTCCTGTTAAAGTTACTGATTGTGCTTGGTGTGTACCAGCATCCTAAGTATTTTAAGTATGGCTGGGGATGTAACTCGGTGTCACTGCACCTGCTTCATAAGTGCAAGTTCCTGAGTTCTATCCCAGGTATGGCCGAAAAAAAAAAAAATCTAAGTATTTTAAGTGAATTATATCGTTTAATCCTTACAAGCGCATTGTGAGGGCAGTACCACTGTTATTTTATAGAAGAGTAATCAGAAGCAGAGGAGTAAAGTACATACTTGAAGAATCTCTGCCAACAGATGGCAAGAGTTTCCCTAGACGTGGGGAAGGTATGGCTGAAGCCTCCTCCGCTGTCTCCCCAGGTGATACCTCTGTCCTGGCTGGTGTGTATGGGCCTGCAGAGGTCAAGGTCAGCAAAGAGATCTTCAACAAGGCCACCCTGGAAGTGATCCTGAGGCCGAAGATCGGGCTGCCTGGTAACAAGGCCCTGGATGAACCCAGGAAAGTCCAGAGTCAGGACCTTCCTAGCGCCTTCCTACCTGCTTGCTGTCCCTGTTCTTGTTGCTTCCCCACCCCCCATCTTCTCTCCACTATTTCTGTCTCTTTCTCCAGCTTTCTGCCTCTCTGTCTCAATTAGCTACTTTTTAAAATTTCATTTCCATCTCTCCTTTAATGCATCAACCTGCTTTTCACTCTGTCTTCTTCACTCCGTCGGCTGGGTCCACTGGAGTTGCAGTGGCAAGACACAGCCACTCCCAGATGGCTGGTAGCCCCCGTGGTGGGGGTTAAGGTTGGCAGGCCTGGGTGAATCCTGTGAATCCTGTCCCCCATGCAGGTCCTGTGCCGTCTCAGACTGAATCTGTGGGTCCCTTACAGAGGGCTTTCCACCAGAGTGGGGCAAGGAGAAGAGGGAGAACTGGGTAGAACGAAGGAGCCTGACAACTGCTCTTTGATTTTCTCAGGCGTAGCTGAGAAGAGTCGGGAACGACTAATCAGGAACACGTGTGAAGCAGTGGTGCTAGGAGCCCTGCACCCCCGCACCTCTATCACAGTGGTACTGCAGGTCGTCAGCGATGCTGGCTCTGTATCCTTTCCCCAGCTGCCTCCAGGAAGTGCCCCCAAACCCCCCTGATGACTTCTGGTAGCCCTGGAATGCGCCACATGACTGCTTCCTGTGTGCTAGGTGGTGTTCTGAGCACCTCCTGCATACTAATTTAATCCTTATAGCACATAAATCAGGTACCTTTATAAGCCCTGTCTAAATAGGCCCAAACCATCTGGCTGTAGAGGTGGAGTATTTGGGAGGTGAGTGTTGTTATATTCCCATGTTTCAGGTGAGGAATGTGAGGCCCCAGGAGGGAAACAGTTTACCCACGCTGGGAGGCAGTGGAGGTGGCCTCAAGCCCAGGCCTGTGCCACTCCAGAGCTCGTGCCTTTGACCCCTTCTCCGTACTTTAATGTGGGTTTCGGGTTCTCAAGGTTTAGGGAGCCCCCAGCAGGCAGAGCAGCTGGATCAGGAGCTCAGGCTTGAAAAATCACTGTGTTTTAGACCAGTGAGGTTTTGACAGGCATTTCAAGAGAGTTGCTGGCACCTGGCCCTGCACATGGCAGGCAGGTTATGACTGGGCAGAGAGAAGGCTTGGTGTGCCTCATTTTACATAAGTGGAAACTGAAGCTTAGGGAAGTGACAGAGGGGTTGGCAGCTGTGCTGGAACAGATAAGAGTTTAAAGCTAGAGCCTTTGTCCAGTCTACTAAGCCTGGGAAAGACATGAAGAAACTGAAGCAGAGCCTGGATCAGTCCCTGGGAACCCCGTGGGGCCGCAGCAACAGTTGCTCCATTGCTTGGGATAGTGATTGCCTGCTAGCAGCAATTCCCACACTGGGCCTAGCATTGCCATTGCTTCCTGCCATGTGATCCTGGAAGGTTTCCTCCTTTCTCTGAACCTTTTTTGCAGAAGCTTGGTATATAATTTAGTATATGTCAGATAACTCTGTGGTCCTGTGTAGCCAATAAGGAAAATGAGACGCAGAATAAGTCACTGAAGGTCACATATGGAATTAGGGTTCCTTGATCCCAGAGGGACTTACCCACTTTGCAATTCTGTGATCGATTAGTGAGGTCTGCCACTGGAATCAGCAGATGAAGATAGACCTGGTTGTGTTCTTCCTATCAGCCCCTTAGTAGGCATTCTTCTTAACTGCTCCCCTGGTGTTCAGCTCTTGGCCTGTTGCCTGAATGCTGCTTGCATGGGATTGGTGGATGCTGGTGTGCCCATGCGGGCTCTCTTCTGTGGTATCACCTGTGCCTTGGACTCTGATGGGACCCTAGTGCTGGACCCCACAGCCAAGCAAGAAAAAGTAGGTGTGAAGTCCAGGGTGGTGGAAAGACTGTGGCTAGGTGTCTTCCTTCAGGCCTCATTTCTTTGCTAGTCATCTGGTTCATGCAGCTCAGCCTCAGTTGACAGGTAATCCTCTACTCAGCAGAGTTCATGCAGTTGCAAGTGCTAGGACTCCAACTCAGACTTGCACAAGCCAAACAAGGAATAGACTGGCTATTAGCTTTGTTACCATACCCTGAAAGAGCAAAGTGCTCGCAAGAATCAGGATGTCAAACACCATTTCCTTACTTCATTTCTTGTCCCTGCTCTTCTTTTTTCTTTTTTGAGACAAAGGCTCACTGTGTAGCCTTGAACTTACAGTTCTCCTGCCTCAGCCTTCCAAGTGCTAGAATTAGAGAAATGTGCCACTGCACCCAGCGTGTTCCTGCTTTTTTCTGCATGTTTGGCTTCTTTGGCCACCATGTTTGCTGAGACTAGGACTGGCTCCATCAGCTCCGGCTCTGTGCTTCCCTCTTTATGAGGCTCAAAAGCAAAGGGAGGGAAGAGATCTCTTCTTCTCGGCTCCAGTGCACAATATCCCAGGGTGGTTGTTATTTGGAGTTTTCTACCCAGTACCACATTGGTCATAACCAGTCAGGAAAATGAGATGCCCTCTGGGATACTTTGGATAGGTCAGTTTCATGCAGAGGATTGGCAGAAATAGTATTGGAAGAGTTGGAAAAGAAACTGGGAAGAAAGGATGGTACCTGAAGCTTCTACTAGCCCCAGGCTGAATCTGTGCTGGCTCCTGCCCTGTGCTATTGGAGACACTGTGGTTGTTGGTTCAGATGCATAAAGATGCAGCCTTGCTGGCTGCAGAAGCGCAAAATCCACCTCACTACCATGCCTACTCGGGTAATTGCTGCCATCAGAGTGATAACCAGACTGCTTTGTTCAGTTTTCCTGGTCTCTCCCCAGATCACTGGTAGAACATAAAAGCAAAGGAGTCTGGGTAGGATCAGGGATTTAGCTCAAGTGGTACTGTGTCTGTCTTAGAGGCACAAGGGCCCAAGTTCGATCCCTGGTTCCACCAAAAAATAAATTAAATAAATAAATAAATAAATAGGGCCGGGGATTTAACTCACTGGTTCCAGTACCTGCCTTGCAAGTAAGTGCAGGGGCCCGGGTTCGATCCCCGGTTAACCACATACAATACTGGGTGTGGATGGGCCGGGGAGTTAGCTCAGTGGTTCCGGCGCCTGTCTTCCAAGCGCAAGGACCCGGGTTCGATTCCCCGGTAACCACATACCTATACTGGGTGTGGAGACTCATGCCCAGCAGCAATCAGTACCACATACCACAGTGTCGGGCGTGGTGGCTCATGCCTGTAATCCCAGCACTCGGGAGGCAGAGGCAGGAGGATTGCTATGATGTGAGTTTGAGGCTGAGCTCAGGGCCAGCCTGAACCACAAAAAAAAGTGAGACCCTGTCTCAAAAAACCTTTAAAAAAAAAAAAAAAATACTGGGTGTGGAGACTCACCCCAGCAGCAACCAGTACCACACACCACAGTGCCAGGCATGGTGGCTCATGCCTGTAATCCCAGCACTCGGGAGGCAGAGGCAGGAGGATTGCTGTGATGTGAGTTGGAGGCTGAGCTCAGGGCCAGCCTGAAGTACAAAAGGAGACCCTGTTTCAAAAAAACAAACAAACAATAAATAAATAAATAATTCTAGGTAATAATAGAGTCCACTGGCCTTTAGGCCTCATAGCTCGGAAGGGAGGCAGAGTGGCACCAAGTAAAGGACCAGCACTGTGGCTCCCCCTGTGAGGCAGAAGTGTGGTGCTCAGAATGAAGGGCATGAAGAACTATTACCCAGAGTGGGGTCCTGTGTAGACAGACAGCTATAGTTCATACTCAAGCCCCAACTGTGAGAAGGTGAAGCCTTTAGGCCAGAATTCTGGAATATCCCCCTTGGGACTGGGTTCCCTCTAAGAGGAGGGTGTCACATTCCTAACTAAACTTCCCCTCTTACTCTAGGAGGCCCGGGCAGTCCTGACTTTTGCTCTTGACAGCGTGGACCGAAAGTTGCTGATGTCTACCACCAAGGGGCTCTATTCTGATACTGAGGTACCCATGTAGGAAGATGAGTAAAAGCTAGAACCTTCCTCCCACCCTGGCCTGGAATCTTGTCCCAATTTTGCAGCATGCAGAGAGGGTTAGGGAGGGCCCTTCTTTGCATCCCTGTCTGTAAAAGAGGGAATTTTCAAGCTTTGTAACTAGGGAAACCTTTGTGAAAATTTTGGAGGGAAGCCCAGTGTATGAGAGGAAAAGAGGGGGCGCGCAATTTGAAAGCAGGAGAAAGCCCACGGCATCCAGCTCAGGGTAGTAACCTGCCCAGAATTCTGGGTCTCTACAGGTCAGAGTTTGGAGCTGTTGGGCCGGATGGTCTCCAGAAGCATTTCTAACCTGGCCATCTTAGGAATCTAAGAGTACGACAGTAAAGATCCGGGCACCTCTGGTTCTGTGGCGTAAATCCCCAAATCTCTTAGTTCTGTGAGCTCTTAGACTCTGTGGCTTCAGAAGGGTCTCTCCAGTGCACAAGAAATAATCCCCTCACCTGCTGCCTCACCTAGGTGGCAAGAGGAAGTGGTAGGTTTGGGGGTTCCGGGAGTCTGTAGGGCTGTGGTGGGTGGCAGATTCAGGGCGAGGTCCCCAGCACTGACCAGCCTCTCTCCTCCCAGCTCCAGCAGTGCCTGGCTGCGGCCCAGACTGCCTCACAACACATCTTCCGCTTCTACCGGGAGTCTCTCCAGAGGCGCTATTCCAAGAGCTGAAACAAGCCAGGGCAGGGCACCCCCCTACCACCACCACCCACTGCCGCAGCCTGGAGCAAGCCGGTGGCCCAGCCTCACCTCCTCCCATGTGCCCAAGTTGGCTTCCAGTCCTGAGGCTGCCGGGGCTCCTGGGTAGGGGTTCAGGAGCAGAGCCTCGGATCCTGACATCACTGTGCCAGTGGTGCATGACCCCCTACCCCTCCATAAGGACATTAAAAGTGCACCAGTTTTGAATGAGTCACTGCCTTCTGAGCATCTATTGTGTCAGGCCTGCCAGGTGCCGAGAATTCCAGGAACAAGAGACCACAGGCCCGCATTGAGCAGCGGACAGAAGCTGGTATTTTTCAGATGATGATAAATGCTATGACAAACCTAAGCAAGAAGCAGGCATTTGGAAGCTCAGTTTAGGAAAAGCAAATATAATACAAGCCAGGGACACCTTTGCAGGCAGGGTAGCATCACAGGAGAGTCCCAAAGAGAGGGAGAGAGGTCACTGATAACATGGGGGGGCCCCTCGGGTCAAGGGTTAGCCAGGCCAGGCGGCCTTTGTGGGCTAAGCAGAACACAGGGAGGAGATGGGCCAGTTTGGCGCGGCGGGGCTGTCCCTGCTTGAAGATGAGGACAAGCTCAGAAACCAGTGAGCTGCTAAGGTCACCAGGTACCTTGCCACAGAACTTGGGTTAGTCCCTCGTGATGAGAGAAAGCCCAGAGACGCTCTAGCACACGAGCTTTCCCTTAGAGTCTCCCTTGTGCTCAGGGCTGTTTGGAAATATGGGAGGCATATTTAAGGTGCAGGGGGGCTGTCCTCCACCTCCCTGGGCCAAATGCCAAAGGCAGGTGTCCCACAGCTGGGCCACAGAGGATGACATTGGCAGGCCTGGTGCTGGCGCCAGGCCTTGTGCATCAGGTCCTCTGCTTCATGCTCCACCTGCTCACAGGAGCCTGTTGATTGGCGCTGTGGACAGACAGCCTCATCCCCAGGAACTCAGAGGGAAATGTGAAAATATCTCTAGCTCAGAGTTATACTTCATAAGATGCTCAGAGAACAGTTAGGAGAGGAACGGTATCTTCTAGCAAGGTCTATCAGGATGGCCTTAAATGGTGGGCTGAGAGGCATATCTGTTCCCTGACTGTCACCTGTCAGTGACAGGTTCCTGTGGGCCTCTGCTCACTTCTGGCCCACCTGGTGCCTTTGTGGGCCACTTGATTTGAATGGTGCCTCCAGTCTCAGGGAGAAGCAGGGCTTATACTGCCCGAGTTTCTGGAGCTATTTTCTTCCTAATACAAGGGTGCTGCTAGTACATAGTGAAGCCACAGTAGGTCAAGAGATGCAGGGAGAGCAGACACTAAACTCAGGTGAGCCCTGGTCCAGTTCTGCCTCCACATTCCTTCCTACCTCCTGTTTACTAAGGGTGTCAGAGCCAAGTCTGCCGAGAAGGACACAGCCAATGGCCATTTACCTGTAGAGTGCATAAGCCTCATCTCAGGGTGTGAAAAGGAGTGTCAGCCCCATTTGCACTCCAGAAGTGAGGCTGGCTCCAGTCACTGCTTACACAGTGAGTGGGTGGAGAGGCCTTCGGTGAAAGAGAACGTTCTGCCTCAGGGCCAGCCTCGCACCTGATTCCTCCCAGCTGAGTTCTGGTGCCTGCCACAGCTATCATCCTGGCCGGCCCCAGCTGGTCACGGACACATATACACAATATAGGACAGACTCAGCTTTGGCTGCAAAGGTATCTTGTTTAATTTCTCGCGTTGCGGTGGCCTGGGAGGGGAGGGGTCTCCAGCTCATTTCTGGACGATGCTGCTGCTGCCGCTGTCACATCACACACCAGGATTCTCCACTCTCTGCCCGTGCACACTCTGGGCTTCTGGCCTCTGGGTTCACAGTAGGGGCCGGAGAGGCAATTAGGGCGGGTCTCGGGAGGCAAGGTAGGCAGCCAGGGTCACCAGGGCAGCTGCATATGTGCACAGGCCCAGCCCAACGGCAAGGAGCCCAAGCAGGAAGGCTCGGCGGGAGGCGGCTCCTGCCCCCAGGATATCCCCCTTGGCCCAAGCCTTGTTGGTCTGTAGAGGCAGTGGGCAGTTGTGACCACAGCGTCCTCTTATCCCTGCCTTACTTCCCACAGCCCAGACCTTTCTCTGAGCCTCCTGCACCTGACATAACCACCCGTGCATTCACTGGCGTATTCAAAGCCTCCTATGGATCAGATCACCCTAAGCTGGTCAAGAGAGATGCTGGGTGACCAATAAAAACATTATATGCTACTTCAAATAGCCCACTATTATGACTCAATGGACTCCCACGAAGACCACAAGGCAGAAATGATTCCCACTGTACTGAGGAGGAAAAGGCAAGTTAAACTTTTGCCCAAAATCTTACAAAGGGTGGCAAAGCCAGGATTTGAGCTCAGATTCTCAGCTGCCCCTCGAGGCTCTATGAAGCTTGCCTCATTTTTACCCATGAAGGTTTCCGTGTGGATCCTTCTCTCTATTTTTTTCTCCACTGCCCTCAGGCATGAGTCATCTTGGATTCTGTTTTTGTTTTCTTGGAACACTTTTTGCTTCCATGCCCAGGACCATCCCAGCCCCACATCCAGACTGACCTTCTGGGCCAAGCAGAAGGCAGCGATGCCCACAGGCCAGAAGCAACACAGCATGGAGAAGACAGCCAGGCCGAGGTGGTCATGGGGTAGAAGTGGGGAGACATGGCCGCCCCCCTCCCAGTCAGAGTCGCTGTCACTGGATGACGTGTCCTGTGGACAGGAGAGGGCCTGGGTGGGCATCTCCATCCTCTCTGCCCACTCCTGAGTTCCCCATATTCGAGGCCCGTACTTCTCTAGGGCCACCCAAGAGGAACAAAAATGTTCAAAGAGGTAAACTTTGAGTTTGTCTAGAGTTTGGGTCCCCTGGAAGGGAAGTTGTAGGCTTTGTCTCCCAAGATACCCGGCACATTTGAAAGTCTTGAGTTTTTTTAAGAAATTCATGGCAATTCCTTGCAATCTCTGAGTTTTAAAAACTAGAAGCAGAAAGAAAGAGAGGCAGAGAGAAATCAAGAATGGGAACCTGGGCTGGGGATTTAGCTCAGTGGTTCCGGTGCCTGTGTTGGAAATGCAAAGGTCTGGTTTTGATCCTGGTAACCACATACAACAATGCCAGGTGTGGAGACTCACACCCACCAGCAATCAGAACCACATACCATGCTGGGCGTGGTGGCTCACGCCTGTAATCCCAGCAGTCGGGAGGCAGAGGCAGGAGGATTGCTGTGAGTCACGGTGAGTTCAGGGCCAGCCTGAACTACAAAGCGAGACCCTGTCTCAAAAAAACCCAAAAGAATGGGAACCTGCCGCTACCTGCTAAAAACGAGATCCGAGATGAAAAGTGTAAAAAATCTTAGAATCCAGGTGTGATGGTGCATGTCACCTATAATCTTAGGGTACTTAGAGGCTGAGGCAGGAGGATTGTAAGATGAAAACCAGCCTGGGCAATTTAGACCCTTTCTCAAAAAAAAAATTTTTTTTTTAAAGGCCAGGGATGTAGCCCATCGCTCCCTGGGTTTGACTCACAGTACAAAAACAAAACAAAACAAAACAAAACAAAAAACCAAAGCAAAACAAACACAAAAACATTCACTTGAAAAAAGAGACCTGAGTCCATAGGCCAGAGGTTTACACAGTGGAAAGAGACACAATGTAGACAGACAACAGAGGAGCTGGAATTTAGAAGGGTGACAAGGAGTCAAAGGCCATGTGACAAAGATGAGAAACGTGCAGAGAAAACCAAGGGAACAGGCAGGATGGATAACTTGAAGTCCCAGCAGCCCACACGCAATCGGAAGGGGACTCCAGGCCTAGTCATCCCTCCAATGCCAGCCTGCCAAACGTCAGCCAACCTGGCTGCACCCCCAGCACCCCGCCCCACCCCCCTCCTCACTCCCACCCATCCCTTTCCACTGAAACCCACTGCTCCTACCTCGAGATCCAGAAGCTCCGGCTCCCCCAGGCCAGCACTCACTGAAGGAAGAGGTGGTGGCAGAGACTGCCAACCCCTCAGAAACTCAGCAAAGACTGTCTCTCTTAAGGGGGGCTCCAGCTCTGGTCTGCCCTGCTTCTGGGCAGGAGGGTCACAGGCTGTGCCCACCAGTAGAGGCTGTTGAAGCTCCTGAAGACTAGAGCTGTCCATGGCTGGGGGAACACTCTGATGGAGCTCCTGGGGGCATAGGGAAGACAAATACAAAATGAAAAACTAGCACTCCTTCAACCATCCCCTGATTTGCGAGAGACTCAGGCAGAGACGAGTTAGTTCAATGATTCTGAGAGCCATTTCTCAGACACCGAAACTGAGGCCCACAGAATAAAAGAGGTTGTTGGCCCAAGAGAACTCAGGATTCTGGACATATAATTCTGGGCTTTTCTTTCAAGTAAAAACCCCCCATATACCTGTTGCATGCTTATTTTAAACTATGTCTTACACACCTGCCCAGTGAATGGCCCCTCCCATCCTGGCCCACCCTCTCCTCCTAAGCATACTCGACTACTCCTCACCCCGGGTGACATCAGAGCTTCTCTCTGGCCCTCACATCACCCACCTGTCCGCGGCCTGCACACTGAGTTGCCAAGGCCCCTGTCACACAGCCCGCCTAGGGAAACCCACTCCCACCCCATACCTTCATCCAACAAAAGGTCTTTAACACAGTTCCAAACAGCATCAGCTCCAAGAAAACATCACTCAGGCCGCAACCTTCCTACACATCTATGGCAACCAGCTCTTTGCACACACACTTCTAATCCTCAGGGTCAGAAACAGCACATACCCCCCTCCCACGCACAGGTTCCCTCCCACACACGCACCTCCCCTCGCAGCTCGCATCACTTCGCATCTGGGTCCAGTCCCCCACCCCAACTGCACTCGCACCTGCGACTCACACACCTGCCAGCTCTCCAGCACCTGCTTTACCCCAGGCCTTTGTACACCTCTCCCCCTATTCACCCTGGCACACACATAAATGGGCACACTCAACCAATAGAGATTCTTCCTATCCTACATCTCCTGAGGGGCCCCAAACCTGCCGCCGGCTCACTACAACTCTCCACAGGGTCCATTTCCTCGCCAAAGATTTGCATCCCCTCTCCAAAGCCAGGACCCGGGGCAGGACAGTGCCCCCCACCTCATCTCCTCCCTCACCGCCCACGGTCAGACGCCCAGACCTGCCAGGCCCCTGCACCGACACCCGCTCTGACCTGCTGCCTGCGGGTTACGCAGACTAAGCAATGCCAACGCCGGCGTTCTGGTCGGGCCGGGCCGGGCCGAGGGTCCCAAGTCTACCTGCTCGGCGTGCTCAGCTGGAGTCTCAGCGCCCGGGGCCGCAGCGCGCGGGGGCGGGAGGGGCGGAGCGAGTGCTGCTGGCCCCGCCCCCGGCGGCGGTTGGGGCGGAGCCTTGAACCCGGTGCCAATGCAGCGGCTTGGGTTCCAGGCCCGGCCAGAGCGCCGCGGGCCGCAGCAGGGAACGTCCGCGGTCCTCCAGGGCCTTCGAGGCTTGGCCCCGCCTCCCACCCATAAGCCTGTTGTCCAGTAATAACCAGTAATAATAACAGCAACTGTGCGTCCACTGAGTGCTTTACAGGCGCAAGTTCACTTTTTTTCCTCTGAACAATCATTTGTCATTTATTGTCCCGTTTTACTTAGCGGGTAAGAGGCACAGAGAGGCTGGGTAACTACCCTAAGAACACACAGCTGTGTTCATCGGTAGTTTGCAGATGCAGTAGGCCCAGGCCCTGCGTTCAGTGCTCTTTATAACCATCACCATCGCTTGTTCTCAGTGACTATTTTATCTCCAATCTGCAGGTGGAGACATGGATGTTCAGAGGCCAAGGCAAACAACTGGTACCAGGACCAGCAGATTATAACCCAGGGCTGGACGCCTTGCTGGCCTTGCTGGCTGGTAGAGGAAGCAGGGGCCGAAGACGGCGGCGTGGGCCCTCCTAATTCCTGTCAGTGCCGGAGAAGCTGAGGCAGGAGGAATGCCAGGAGTTCGAGGGTCACGTGGGCTTCACAGTAACCTACATACATATAAGACTGTGCCTTGAAGAACCAAGCCAGACAATAACAAAAACAAACAAAAGGAGGAGGAGGAGAGTTAGGGGTTCCCAGAAAAGCAGGTTTAGAAGGGGGACCCGGGCGGCAGCGCGGTGTGGATCCCCAGGTGGTAAAGATGATGTTTAGGAGTCAGGGTTTGCACCCACCTAACCCTGGTTCCCTTCCACTCTGGTTCCTTTCCTGGCTAAAGGCCCTTGCTGTCTAAGCTCAGCACAATGGCTTCACCTCTCTGAACCCCAATTTCTTCTGGAAACTGGAGGAATACTCTCTAGATATGATAACATACACAAAACATGTAGACTAGGTGTGATAACTAGGGTCTGACATGTACCCAGTGGGGTGCGGTGAGACCATGTGACCACGTAGGGAGCATTTATGAATGTTGTTATTTATATCCAAGCTTACCAGGGAGTCTCGGGACTCCCCCTCACGCGACACGCCCCTACCTTCTTCAGGGAGCCCACCCAGCTCGCCCTGGACTTGCTTTCTCAGATGCCCTCCATCTGGCCAGACTAGAGGATTCCCCAGCCTGATGTGGGGCCAACTGGAGTTCCCTTGCTCTAGGGCTCTGGGGCGCTGTGCCAAGAGTCCAGACGCCGGAGCTGGCACAGGCCCCGCTCCAGGGGAGAACAGATGGCGTCTGTGAGTGCACTTGGCTCCGCCAGAGTTTCTGGCAGATGACAGACACAGAGACCCACTGGCGGGAGGGAGAGGAGAGGGGAAGCCAGCAGGATTCTTCACCTAGGAGGGATGCCCTTCCCTGGGCTCTGGTTGTCTCTTCCTAGAATAAGGAAAGGTAGCATACACAGTTTTTCTTTCACTTGTGTATTTCTTTTGCATCTTCCCATCAATCTCAGCTCCAGAGGGGCTGGGATTTGATCTTTTGTTCACTGCTGAGCCTCGGGGCCTAAAACAGAGCCTGGCTCGAAGTGGGCCTTCCTTACATATTTGTGGGATGAGGAAACGAATTCCCACTGGCATCAGTTTTTCACCAAACTGCCAGGCTTTTTGGGTCCCTGATTGTCCTCTACCACTGTCAAGATATATCTGCCTCCAGGTAGAACTCTGACCACCGTTAGTCTTGTACAGTCTCTGCCACCCACTCCTGTCGGGGTCCAGAGAGGCCTGGGCTTCTCAGAGTTTGTGATGGGCCTGAAATGTTAAACACGAGATTCGAGCAAGGATCTGCTATGAGGCCTACGCCATCCAGTGAAAGTTCTGAGGAGGAGCAGTCTATTATTTAGTCTCAAAGTGTCTTCCCACAGATTACTCATAGAGGAAAAAGATAATGTTATGGAAAAAACTAGCAGACATTCCCCTGACCAGCTGATGAAGTTAACATCACCAGCCTAGACAAATGTGCCTCCCAAGAAGGTGGACTGAGAATGACACGGTGTTGCTTCTGTGGTTTTCCTGTCAAAAATCCTTTACCCAGGGCCGGGGATGTAGCTCAGTGGCACCCTGTCTGCCTGGCAAGCCTAAGGTCCTGAGTTTGATTCCTGGTACCAAAACAAGAACAACAACCAAACCAAAACCACTACCCAGGCCAGACGTTGTGTATAGATCTGCAATTCCAGCTACTCTGGAGGAGGAGGGAGGAGGGTGCCAAATCCAAGCCTGGCCTAAGCAATTTAGGGATTTAGTGAGATTCCAGATGGAGCAGAGATAGTGGCAAAGTATGTTATTGTGACAATTAGGAAAAGTGGCACACAAGGTGTAGATTAGGTGATAGCTTTGTAACAATGTTAAACGGGTACTGGGATCAATGTTAAATTGATACTATGATTATATAGGAGGATTTGTTTATTCTTTGGATGTTTTTCTTTCTTTTTTCTCTTTGTGTTTTGGGGGGAGTACCGGGATGGAATTCAGGTCCTTATGAATATTAAGAAAATGTTGTAGCACTGAGCTCCAGCTCCAATCCTTCTGGTACTAGGGACTGAACTCATAGCCTTCAAACTGAGCTATCTCCCCAGCACTGTCCCCCCCTTTTTTTGAGACAATGTCTCACTATGTAGTTCACAGTAGTTTTTAAATTTGGAGACAAGATCTCACTGAGTTGCTCAGATTGGTCTTGAACAAACTTGAGATTCTCTTGCCTCAGCCTCCAGAGTAGCTGGGATGACAGGCATGTACAGACAGCTGACTAAGGTAGTTTTGCTTTTGTGTTTGTTTGATATGTTTTTGCAAAGCAAGGTTATATACATTCCTCTCTGGATGTGATAGCCTCTATTTGTCATCCAGCAATCTGGAAGCTGAGACAGGAGGACAGCTGTGAGTTTGAGGCCAGCCTTGGCTATATAGTGAGTTCAAGGCCTGCATGAACTACATAGCGAATCTCAGTAAAACAAAACAAAACAGAATACGTTATATATATGTATCTTGTTTATTTTCAATTCCCTTTCTCCTCCTTTAGCGATGGCAAAACTTGTAGATACCAAGTACCCAAACTGCAACCCCAAACCCACTTACTTACCTCAGAGTGCCAACTGCAATTAAACTCGAACCCTGAGGTTTTAATTTAGAAAAAACAACTCATACATCAACATCTTTTGTCATAAGAGAAAAACACAATAGCATGCATGCTACAGGTTTACCATCACTGCTACATCCTCTCCCTTCCCTGGACCCCCTTTCCTATACCAAAAGGTATGCCTTTCACCATTCATTTATAATTATAATGCTCATATAAAAGAAATTATGCAATACAAAAATGTTGAAGGATCCACAAACTTCTGTGCCATTTTTATGTGGACCATACTACTCCTCTATATTGTTCCTTTTTCTTTTCTTTTTGATATGGTCTCAAAAAGGCTGGCTTTGAACTTACTATGCAGCCCAGGCTGGCCTTGAACTTGAGACAATCCTCCTGTCTCAGCCTCCCAAGTGCTGGGAGTACAAATGTGAGCCACTACTTTCAACTGTATCATTCCAGTTTTGATATATGTGCTGCCAGAGGGAGCACTCAGCTAAATTTATTTAATCAAGTTTTTCACTTATTATCTGTGTCTTTCCTGTACTCATATTTTTCTTCACCATGTATTTTTGAAGAAAAAAAAAAGTAAGTTAGATCTTCATACACTGACATGGATAAGTTTCCAAAATATATCACTGAATGGAAAAAGCAAGATAGAAAATGATATTTACAGTTGCCATGAAAAACACTACAACAAGCTGGACATAGTGCACACACCTGCAGTCTCAGCCCTTAGGTAGAGACAGAAGGATCAAGTGAGTTCCAGGCTAACCTGGGCTCTGGTGAATTCGAGGCCAGCCTGCACTACATAGCAACAGCCTGTCTCAAAAAACCAAAAGAAAATTCATAGAGATGGAAAGTAGAAGGTAGTTGCCAGTGAGTTGTATAATGGTTCTAACTAAGTTAGGTAGAAATATTGTAGGTAGTTAAACCGGGTTGGGCTCTGTAAGGGGTCAGACAAGATTGGGTGCGTTCAGGATGGTACGGCCATAGACCCTGCAGGGAGTCAGTGCAGATGCAGACACATGGAAAACTGGCTGCAGGCGTATCTGATGAAGATAGAAGTCAAAATGGTCGGATTTACAAGCCTCCCTTAGGAAGCTTGAGGTTAATAGTAGCACTTTTTTGAGATTTTTCATATAAATAAACAATCATCTCATTAGTGGTTGGTCCACTCACTAAAACTACCAATAGTAAGATAAGACTAAGACTATAGATTATTGGCCAAGATTAAGAATGTCACCCATATCCTGTTGCTACTATTGGTTTATTATTAGCTAAGTGATTCTACTTGTAATTGTATTGGTTGGTTATAATTTGACCCACATTACACCTGCCTCTTGTGACTTTGCTCTGTAAAACTTTCTCAGAAAAGTGGGCTTGTTGACAACCCACTGAGGACCGCTCCTGTCTCTCGGAAGCGATTCCGATTCTCCATTCTTATTCTCCAACAAGTTTTCCTACTTTTCATCTCCGTTGTTCCTTATTCAGGGAACACGAACTTGGCATATCTAACATCTATTAGGTCGAGAGTTATATTTATTTCCCCTATATCAGTTTTAGAGAATTGCAGTTTTGGAAGATAAAAATAGTTCTGAAGTTTGGTTAAGCAAAAATGTAACAGTAGTTAATTACTGAACGCTACAGTCAAATTATTAGGATGTAATTTTATGGAATGAGCATTTAACTACAATTAAAGTAACTTTTTTGGTGTTATATTGCTAGTCTTCTCTCTTTTCTTTTTCCTTTCTTCCTTTTTTTTTTCTTTTTCTCTTTTGAGACAGCATCTTACTAAGTTGCATTGACTGGCTTTAAACTTCCAGTCCTTGTACCTCAATGTTCCGGAGGGCTGAAATTACAGGTGTACACCATCATATTCAGTTTAAAAGAAGTTGCTTTCTTCTGGTGCTAAGGATTAAACTCATGGCCGTCAAACGGGGCTGCACCCCCAGCACTGTCTCTCTTTTTTTGAGGCAAGGTCTCACTGTGTAGTTCAGGCCAGCCCTGAACTTGCCTCAGCCTCCTGAGAGCTGGGATTACAGGTGTGTCCTAGCAGGCCTGGCCAGAAGAACTTTTAAATAAAAAATTGTACAAGTAAATGATTATCTGCTTCTGTAAAAATAAAATATATAAACTGTATTATTTCAGAAACAACATCAAAATTAAAAAAACATCAACAGCAAATACGTAGTGTTCTCTATATAGTAGGCAGTATCCTAATTCATGACATATTTGCATGAATTATTGTTGCCATGTGAAAATTACCCCCCAAATTTAGTAGCTTAAAGTAACATTAAGGGCTGATCAGACCTTCAGCTACCTTTTTGGGGGAACAACGAGGAATAAGAAGACACAGAGCTGGGGGCTTAGCTCGGTGGCGCTGCTGCCTGCCTTGCAAGTGCAAGGTCACGAGTTTGATCCCCAGTGCTACAAAAAAGAAAAAGAGACAGAGACAATTTTCAAAATGTAAAGGGGGGACTTGGAGGAGACCTGCCACTAGTGGACAGACTTGAATAAAACTCCATAGTTGGCCCACTTCTCTCAGCAGTGAAAAGTGCAGGGGAGAAGGAGGGCGTGCATTTCATGGCACATCAACTATAGAGAATAGGTGGATAAGGACCAAGTTAATGAGGAACTAGGTTTTCTCTACACCCAAACACCTGTGGATTGATGGCTGCCCTCAGGAGATGCTGTCTTGCCTCAGGAGTGCTGGTAATCAGCACTGGGTCTGTGGCCAGGAACCAGGCGGCCTCCCAGCCTTCCGCATACTTCCCTATTTTTCAGCAAGATAACACCACCTCCAGATTAAGATCTGAATTAAGTGGCCTAGTCCCCAAGGAACACGTATATGCTACGTGGTTTCAGTGCGTCAGGAATCAGGTGACAGTGTATGATT